>JANIJG010018367.1:0-50489 GCA_024611175.1 Megaceryle torquata | reverse complement strand
AGAAAACTAGAACAGCTGTAATAAATATAATACAAAAGGAATATATACAAATATATACAAAACCAGTATCAAACCCAACCCCCCAATGGTAATTACATCACCATCACCACTGATGCTGTGGAACAGGCACTGGGAAGTCCCAGACTGCGCCCAGCAGCACAAAGGAGCTGTGTTCAGAAGCTGGATTCTGATACTAGATTTGGGAATACACAGATGGGGATCAAAGACAGAATGGACAGAGCCCTCCTCAGATGCTGAGGAATGAACTGAAAGAGGACCTGAGCAAAGCTGGTGAATCAGGACAAGACGGCAAAGAGGAGTGAGACCCTAGTGATCCCTCATCTTATACCAAATATAACATCTAGGGGATGGGATCCCTCATTGGTCAATTTAAGGTCACCTGCCCTGTCCACTCCTCCCTGCAGGTGCAGCTTTTTACTTTCTGCACCCCTCAGTGTGGTGCACAAGATCCAGCAGTGGCCTTGGTCTGCACACCAATCCTTGGTAGTAACTCTAAACACGGGGTGTTATCACTGCCAGCAACATACACTGTGAAAACACACTGCTAACTTCAGACAGTGCAGTTAGAAGAACTGAGCTGAAAAGTAAAAATCACTGAACAAAATTAGTTCTATTTTCACTCAAACCAAGACAGTCACCTAAACTTTGCTCAAATCACTGAAAAGTTCAAATCAGGGCTAGGTTTTCTTTCACTTTTCCAGTAATTTGGTTCAGAATTTTGTTAACTAGCTTTGCAGTGTGTTTACTGTTTGCTCTTTCTGTCAAGTCACTCTGTAGCACAGTTGTGAAATGGATGCAAGCTATATCTGTGAGGGAAAAGCAGTCTGAAGTGTGGAATTTACTGGTGTCCCTTCATGTCTGAAGAAGAAATCTGATTAGAGATGTCTACTGACAGATCACAGATATGAAAGACTGAAGAAGGAATCTTGCTTCTGTGTAACTTGGGACTGAGCTGGGAATTCAGCACCCTGCCTTGTAGCATCTCAGACAAGATAATACTCTGTGGATTAACAGTGCCCTTAGAAGCAGCGCACTTGCCATTGCTGCCAAGCTCTGTCAGCCAAGAAAATGTTATAGAAAAAGAAGACATCTAAAGCGTTCTCACCTGTAAGAACGAAAAAAATGCATTTAAAGACTAAAAAGGATGAACAAGGAAGGGAGAAACACAAAATGGTATTGCTGAACACTTCAACAGACTTGACAATAATGGTAAAACGTTAGAAATAACTACTACCAGTGTATCAAACCTTTTAAGCTTTCAGCTTCCCATTCACTTGGCATTTTCAATGACATTTCCATGGCTAAAAGCTGAACCATATTGTAAATGCTTTGGAGTCATAGGTCATTTGAACAACTGTTGTTTGGACAAGGTTTGTTTGGGATTATTTTAGAGTAGTGTGTGGAATTAAATAATTTGAAATCGACGACATGAAGCATATGTTGGAAAATCACATGTTCTCAGTAGTCATGCTTGAATTTATCCTCCCAATTATCTTTATCAACAAACATTTCCAGATTGCTTCTGACTTGTCTATTAAAATATACTTGGTGCTAATCAAAACTGTGCATAACGTACTAATCATGTTGTCAGCTGCTGCTAGCTCTATGAAGAAGGCAAGAATCGGGGGAAAAATAAAATTTCAATTATAGGGTTATTTAACCTGGTATTTGTTGCTGGGCTTATTATGTACATTCTAGAAGTGTGGGGGAAAACAAAATGAGAAGGCTTGGACAGATGTTACCAGATGTTCTAAAACTTTGATCAGGTTTCTAAATACTTGCACATGAGAAAAGATAGGCAAAGGCCCTTCTAAGACATATTCCAGTATGCTTTTCTAACTAGGACTTAAGCAATTAGTTTCAATTTACACAGATTGAACAATTGTATGTAAATCAGAAAGAAGTAAATGCAGAACTGCTTTGCGGTGCGATAAACCAAAAAACCCTCACAATTTGTTTCCCTTGAAAACATTCCCAACCATTTTGAACTTGCTGTTTTGTCTTACTGAATCATTTAATCATTAATGACTTCCATGCCAGTAGCACCTACATGCTTAGTGAAGTCTCAAGCAGTGTTTTTTTTATCTGTGATCAGACACACTCTCCAACACACAACGTTGCCTGAAATGTTCCAGTTGTGGTCAACAGGGCAAGAAACACCATTATAATTATTCCTCAGTCTGGAAATCAAGACCCGGATTGATTAGGGCTGTTAGGAGTTCTGCAATTCATTGTGCACAGGTAAATTGTTAAAACCACACAGAAGTCTCCTGTTTTCAGTGGGACTTGCATGAACATAGCACAGGTCTGAATAGAACAGGCTGAAAGGCCAGATCCTGGCTTATCATTTAATGGCACTCAAAGACCTAGCTATGTACACACAGGCTAAGTCCAGCAATACTAGCTGATTAAAGTTACTGAGAAAGAAACAAGAGGCATTTTCAGTATTATTTTTCATTTTCATTTAGCAGTGCATGACTCACTAGTTAAAATACTAAAATCCTGGAATAATTGAATAATGCTTGTTTAATGTATGACAAATTGGGAAGGCAATAGCTTTCAAAAAGTAGTCATCAATCAGCAGGGAAATAGCAGGTTGAGGGGGTGTAATAGAATTTCTCAATAAATCCTCATGCCCAGACACAGCTTCTGTTGGAATCAAAGACCAAATACCTTATGTTTATAATATTGTGCAATCACAGAACAGAGGAATTTTGTTCCTTAGATCTATATTACTAAAGCCTCCTAAACTGTTTCACAATTGCTACTGATCATCAGGCTCTGGTTTGCTGCTGTTCACAGAGTGAACAGGAAACATATAGAGGCAAGAAACTGCTTCAAACCAACTTATTGTCTTGTTAATGGATGAGAAGGTGAGATTTTGGCAATGGTCAAAAATAATAACTCATGTACTAGTTATAGCCACATGAAGTTAATCTCTCTGTTCTTGCCCCATAGTCAATGAAGAGGGAGACCTTTAGAATATAAAGTACCTCCCTGGAAAGCATTTCCCTTCTCTTCCTCACGTGCAGGCAAACAACTCCATAACTCTTGTGGATACACCCCTACATGTTTTTAAGGAAGAAGAGTTAGCAATGTAAGATATCTAGTTAGATCTGTTCACTTGTATTTGTTCACAACAAAATGTTGTACAAAAGGTTGTAGAAGTGAGGTTACAACATTTACTTACGTACATCAAGCAATTAAGTATAAAGTTCAGTGCAGTGTGTACAGATATTTCTAGGAATCAGATTCATCAGATTTTTTTTCTTCACAGAAAGAGCTGAAAATTCACCATTTTTTTCTGAATAAAAATTCTAGAAGAGTCTAAAAATAATAAAATAAAAACAAAATCAGAAAAGAGGTATCATCTCAGTGTGGATGGCCATGAATACAGGTAGAAAATGTGCACAACCAGTTTCCAGGAGTGCCAGTGCCATGCCCACAGCTGATTACAGTAAGACAGTTACACTAAAAATGTTCTATTAGGTGCATAATGAACGTACTCTAATAGTGCTGATATAACTGCAGTGTCCATACTGCTCTGAAGCTTGCTTGAAGTATGATACTTTACAAACTAATAAAAGCCATACTTTCTGTCTCCAAAATATGGACATACACCTCAGCAGGTCAGGCTTAAACTAAGCGAAAACATAACACATACAGGATTGTGAAAAAGTACTGGAGGAAGATGAGCAACAGCTTTAAGGTATTCTGAAAGATGTAGGTACACACAAATTAAAGATTAACTTTACTGCTGCCATCCTTCATATACTAAATGCAAAGTGAAGCTGGGGAATGACCCTCTCTGCAGTGCCACCCAGGGCAGGGAAGTCTGTACCACCCCAAGGAATGAGCATGCTCCATTCGAAAAGCTGATCTCCTGCCTTCCTCTGGAAGACCCCTTTATCCACTCAACTTCCAGATGTCAAAGAAGTTTTCAATATGAATCTCCCCTTCTCCCATCACACTCAGTGAGGGCTCTTCTATCCATTAAAAGCTGGACCTAAACCATTTTTTTGTCTCCTTTCTTACCTCAAGTTGATATTTATTGTAATCTTTCTTTGCTCCTGGCAGAAGACTCTTCTTGCTGTCTCAAGGGTTTCCTCTGCATGAAACCATTTCTCCACTGCTTCATACTGTCTACTACTCTGACCCTAGCTATTATGCCTTTTAACCTTACTATTATTGCTGTTTGTTCCCAGTTTTGCTCAGCACTGAAGTCCTCAAGCCTTTCATTCACATTTCTGTCTTTGGGCCTCAGTTCTTTATACCTGATCTGCTCCCACCACCCTTCCAGCTGTGTTTGTAAATAATGAGCCCCTAACAAGGTTGATTGATTGATTTTGTACAGATGTCTTGATCACATAAGTTGCAAAACACAAGCAAGACAGTGGTTTTACAAATGCTAGTCAGAAATCCCGAAGGTTGCACAGGGTCCAAAAAAAAAAAAAAAAATCAAAGAAGAAGCCTTGAGAATTTATAAAGAATACAGTGCCTCAATTTCATTGGTATGTTCCCTGCGTAAGATCCTTTTTCTGTGCTTATGTTGAATTATAGTATTACTGGTTGGGAAAAAGAAGTGCAGTTTTCTTGAGGTGGGGAAAGATGGGAAAGCAGCTAGGCTGCTAACATGGGATTTGGATATCTCAATTCAAATCCTTTTGAGAAACAAGTTTGTCGTGTGATTGTGTGTGAATGATAGTGTTTATATGTCCTTCCATGCAGTACGAAAAGGGTGAGGTGAGGTGGTTTTCTTTCCTTGTTGAAGTGTTGTAAAGATGAAAACATCAAAGATTTTGAAGGGCTCTGTCACTACCTCAGTGTGGCAAGTGCCTAAGAAACAAAGGCAATTTATTACTCTTTCCCCAAATGCCTAACAGCTTTCGGGTGTCATTAAATACATATGTTTTCAATAGCTTTGTTTAGCATATATTTTCTTTCACACAGGGATTTTATTTACATATTCCCCATGCATAATTACAGAAATGTTACAATATCTGATGGGATGGAAAAGGCTCAGGTTCCTGCAGCCCAAGAAAGGTGACTAGAGTGATTTAGATTTCTTTTGTCTTTAAATAGAGCTGTTGATTCTATAGATAAGAAGAACATTTTGTAAACATTATTCATATTTTGAATGAGTATACATATCACACTTTTGAGATTCCTGATTTTCTTTCCTCTCAAAAAAATGAGAAGAGCATGAAATCTGGAAAAACTCCTTGGTCATAACTCCAAGTCTTTATATACTTTGTATAAAGATTAATTTCTGCAACTGCTATTGGGACTTCATATAGGTGAAGGGGCTTCAGGGCACTGATCGGGGTCACATTTTGGTAACAACTTCTTGTATATGTTCCTAAGAGGCTTTTATTATTCCAATACCTTGATTAAGAGATTTTTGATTTGGCTTCACATTATTATGAGGGATGAATTACTCTTGTAGACAGAAGCACCAAGATAAGAAAAATCTGGGTTCTCTTTGCTTAATTTCTGAAGGCTTAAAAACCAACACAAATACTGTTCAAAGCCTTTCTCTAACCTGCAGAACTATGTATATTTTCCCCTCAAGGTAGAGCATCAGCATTTTTCCAAATAAAGTTAATGAAAACTTTGATTGTGATTTAGTTCACTGCAGGAGGCTACTATAAATTGCAATAGATGTGATTGCTCAAGGTGGCAGGCACTCATTTGATGTGAAGAAGTTGTTATATATTGCAAGAGGTCAGAACCATTAAAAATCTGTTTTGCATATGATATCTGACAACAAAAAAACAGTGCACACCACCAAACAAAAAAACCCTCTCATATCCACTTATCTCAGTGTAGGGATGTTGATATATACATTTGAATTCCCTTTAAAAACTAAGAAAAATGAAAGAGGCCAAGATCTATACTTTCCCAGAACTTTAGGGTAGTTTGCGTTTATGCTGGTTTTCCTTGATGGTCATGTGGAAGACTGGAAATAAACTACAGTTTCTTTATAAAACTGTTCCCCTCTCATCACATACAAATGGCTTGTTTTTCAGAAGGACTGGTGAAATAGAAAAGAATTGACTGTTCTTGATAAAAATCAATCAGTATAGCATGTTACAAGACTTCAGAGTGCATTCAGCACAGAAAATATATCATACTTTGAATCTGCCAGCCTTGAGAATATGTCCTTATTTTTTAGCACAATGGATAAAACCAGACAATTAAGTAACCTGAAAAATTATCTTTGTAGAGAGCAACTGTAGGCTATTTATAAACACAAAAAGATAGCAATGACTTCCAGAAAGACTTTGTAGATAGTGGAGTCTTGCACCATTTTTTGTGTTTCAGTCATTGTGTTTCATATTGAAAATCCTCTTTCAGCTTTTTGGGAAGCGCTCCCTACAGCATGCAACCTGTTCCATGGCAGCAGAAGCAGCTGCAATAACTATGGTGTGGTGAATGCGCTGTTGGTCAGGGCTGCAGGTGGGAAAGGGGATGTTCTGGAGCATCAAAAGTGTCTAAAGCTGGAGCTTTTTGATTCAAGGGATTGTCCCTGGAGATGAAATTTGCTATTTAAATCTGTTAAAAGCTATTAATAAGAAAGTTTGATTGCATCTTTTGGAAATACTTTTATGAAGATGAGTCTTCATGACAGCTTTGCTCAAAGATGGTTAAATCATACAGTGCTTTGGATATCTACAGTTTTGTAATATAAATGACATTGAAAATGAGACAGGGATGTCTTTCTTCCTTCCTTTTTCTTTTATTTGACAATTAAGTCTAGGGATAGGAAGTTTATGCTCCAGGCTTTATGCCCTTTAAGTTCTGTTCAGTTCCTAGAAGAAGCTGCTACACCTGGACACTGCCCTGCTGATCTCCTAGCTGCCTTTTGCTGGGACTCAGGGACCTCGCCCTGGCAGCAGCTGGCATGTGGGCAGGACAGATTTAAGAGACCAGTCTGGCAAAACTTTGGGGTGAAAAATCAAATCTCCCTGGCTTGCACAGCTCGAATAACCTGTGCAGCTACTCCAGCTCTTCCAGGCACCCCAGCACTGCCCAGCAAAGCAGGTCACTTTGCTCCTTGCTGCCTGTCAGTTATGCACACAAACAATAACACTCTTGCTTCTATCACAAACCCATCAAGTTTAGACACATCCCCATGCACATCTTTCCTACCTCTGAAACCCATGCACTCCAGCAGCTGTAGGCACCCTCTCTGATGTACTCAGAACTGGCAAAGTTTCCGCTTATCTGTGTCTTTCCCTAACACTGTTTGTGGAAGGGCAGATTAACCATAAACTGAAATTAATTGGCATGCAAAATTATTTGAAAAATGTAAATTAGTCCGTTAAATCATTTAAAATGTCACGCATAGTGCAGCACAAAATTTGGCAGGGGGAAGGGGTGATTATCACAGGTAGGCAAGCCAGCAGATGGTTGAGTGCTTGGGAGCACTGGCTGTGAGAAAAGGATGTTGTTCATAGCTCCTGGACTGCCTCTTTCCATGTTAATAAACTACTGGTACAGTAATGGAAATGCCTATAAGCACTTTTTGCTATACTGCGGAGCCCGTTAACACAACACTGATATTTGCATAACCACAATGCTACCACATGCTTATCTCTGCAGGGTCAATTTAAACTTCAGTGTTTCCAAAGCTGGTAAATGAAGGCTGGTAAAGTGAGCAGTGTTTTTAGTGAGAGAGTAATGATGCCCATTTAGTTTCCACATTTAAGCTCCTATGGAGTGTTTTCATAAATGTTAGGTTTAGCAAGATATCATGGTGAAGACTATCTGCACAGAAGAAATTGCTTCTCCGTGTTGCACAGAGTTGTGGTTATATTTCACCAGTCTTTTTTTTCTGTCTTGTTTGCTGTTCCTCGATGATCCATCAAATCAAGAAACATTTTAATTGCAGTGAATGTTACTATTCCTAAGGGAACGGATGGTACCTGTGTGGGAATGTACACAGGGTCTTGTTAAAGAGCTGTGTGGTTCCTGCAGTGCAGAAAAAGGAACTATAAGCTATAACCAAATTTTGGGGCATCAAGCAGGTGGTAGATGGAAACTTCCTGTGTAAGAAAGTCCAGATGGTCAGAACTGGGTCTTCATTCCAGGACCCCTGGCATCTGTATTTCTTCTTGCAGTCTGCCTGAATTCAGCCTGGCTTCAGGCTGCCTGCAGAGCTCTCTGGCCCTCTTTCATCCCTCCTGTACTCTGCACCAGGGGGACAGGGAGATCTTCAAAGTACAATCATGGGTCCTTGTGGCTGTTTGAGGGGGTAACCTCAAAAACTGGAGTGAGAAAGCCTTCTTGGGAGGAAAACAAGAAAAGAAAGTTGCTGCAGTGCTGGCCCACAAAACACCCTTCCTGCTAGGAATGCAGACAGGCAGCAGTCTCTGTTTTGACTCAGAGCAGACACCACTTAAAGTAACTTGCTGGATTCATGCCTGATGCTGACAGACTGCATTTGCCCCTGAAGGAA
Source organism: Megaceryle torquata (assembly GCA_024611175.1). Lineage (NCBI taxonomy): Eukaryota > Metazoa > Chordata > Aves > Coraciiformes > Cerylidae > Megaceryle > Megaceryle torquata. The sequence continues at coordinate 42,007 of JANIJG010018367.1, read as the reverse complement.
AAAACAGTTGCTTAGAGGCAAGAGGATAAGGTTGAGAGAGTCCAAAATGAGGCTTTTGTCTGAAAGGGACAGGGTTCACATTTCCTCTGATTAATAGAGCACACATCCCATAAATAAGACACCCAGTGTTACAGTTACCACAATACTTAGGGTAACTTTCCCTGGAGTAGGTGCAATCCATAAAGTATTTTCAGGCATTCATATCCACTGATACCTGTGGAAATACTCAAACCCTGACTGCACACAGTCCTGGGCAACCTGTCTCAGTGACACTACTTGAGCAGGGGGGTTGGACTAAGCAGTATCTAGATGGCTATTCCAATCTCAACCATTCTAATTCTTTGTTTAGAAGCAGGCATAAGGTATAGTGACAAAACATCATCTGCAACTTTTAATAGGTTTGAAAAATGCTTTGAAAAGCAGGGTAGATAAAGGGCCAGATGGTCATCATGATAGTCCCACAAACTAGATCTATGGCATCATATATTTGAAATCAGACTTCTCTATGTCTGCCTGACTGAAAGTACCAGTTCTGCCATCAAGTGCTTTACAAAAAGACAAACTACTTTCTATGGCACAGAGCACATAAACTTCAAGTTTATTTCTAAAACTGGAATTTTGGATTGAAGTGAATATAAACCTCTGATTTCATCTCTTCCTCAATCTACTGAGATTCATTCATATCTGTATTTATCACCATCTCTTTCTCAATCTAGGAAAATATTGTCTAACATGCTATCACATGAAAACTTGAGGTTTGTACTAATCAGTATCTCTTTAAACAAAAAGGTATTGCAAAAAAAAGTAGCAGATTATGGAGCCAACAGAAGCTGTCAATATAAAGTTCATGGTCAATATTATTTATTACCATACTTAGGATTTATCCTTTTACTGTGAATTGTGTAATTAATATTCATCTTTCTCCCACTAACTTGCTCTGTGATATTCATGGAACAACTTCACTGAGGTGAAAACAACCTAAGAGACTCTGTATGCATTTCAAGTCATTTTTTTTGCATTGTTGTACTACTCAGAGCAACCTGATCTAGTGGGAGGTGTCCCTGCCATTGACAGGGGGGTTGGAACTAGATGATCTTTAAGGTCCCTTCCAACCCTGACAATTCTATGATTCTATTTTTTTACTGATGTCTTATTTAAAAGTTTATCTATCTTCGTAAGCCTTCTGTGTGCTATGTTTTAATTATCAGTACAAAGAAAAGATGACATTGGAGTCCTGGATCTTTTTGTAGTAAACCATTAGTAACAAATATGGAAGTGACATTACACAAGAAAAAAAGTTGATCTGATCACTGACAGTTTCTAAGGTTTTTACATGAAGTTAATATTAGAAATCTTTTTTGCAACCTATCTGCATGCTATAAACTATTTAATATTCTCTAGCTCTTATTTAAAGACTTTCTACAGACCCATCAGAGGACTGGTTTTCAGATAATCAGAATTTTCTCTCAATTTCAATTGAAAGCTCAAAAGAACATAGGTAAGCAGTAAATACAAATGAAAAAGACAAGACTGAGGTAGCTTTCAAATCTCATGGCATAACTGTTTTTTTTCTTACATGTGACAACATAAATTATCAGGACTGTGCTGACTCTCATTTAAGTCTTTCAAAGTGCTTTTAAATTATTGATTGAAAGGCGACAAGGAGCAACCAATGATTGAATATGACTTTACAGTGCAAAAGTAACAGCAATTTAAACTGCAACCCACAAATAAATGTTTAAAGAGAATATTTTACTGAGCAAGGGCTTGCCAAATAAGGAGGCAGCCCCCAGCCCTGAAAATCATTGGTACCATTGATCTTTCTCTCATTTTTAACAGTATTTGTGCCCATTGCTCAGAATGACATATATGAACATTGTTGTCAGGCACTAATGAAGCTTCTATTCAACACCCTCCTTTACATGAGAAAGTCAATGCATTTTTCAAGGGAAAATGAGATACTACTAAAATTCTAGGCAGCATTTGACTTCTTCCCTATCCAAAGAAAGTGAACAAAGGAACCTGGTGTAAGGAAACTGGAGGAGGGCTGGTGATGGTAAGGTCTAATGTACACACAATTTTTTAAAACAGCACTTTCTATTCTTGGTATGATTGCAGTTAGAATTACTTTGGAATTAAGGTTGGGAAATTCAGATGTGCTTTGCTTCTGAATCCTGTAAGAGCTCTGATGATAATAAAAAGGCTTGTGCATATCCAGGATATTCAATTTTATACTCTTTTAATATGTAATTTCCCTTATTGCTTGATTCTCCATTCTCCTCTTACACAGGAGTAGTTTTGCAACCAGTAGTGTCTAGTCTAGTAGTGTGTGTAACTTGTGTTCAGAGCTAGATTCAGGGTTCAGGTTTTGGAACATGTAGCATAAAATTCTGTACTTGTTGCTCAGTTGGTTTAAGACTTTGACAGTGTAAAAAAAGCTCATAAACTCAAGTAATATTTTTATATTACAGTATTATTTTGTTTCCTGGGCATCTTGGCTGACTACTAAATAAAAGATGACAACAACGTGAACCCAGGCATTGGTTCCTGAATCACTGCTATGGCCAGTTAATTTTTATCTCACGTGCTCCAAATAATGCTCTTCAAGACAAATTTAATGTGTGATTCTAGAGACAGATTACTCTATGGGCAATTGCCCAAAGGGCAAGATAAACAGGACTGCAGAGGACAGCAAGTCTTTCTCTTTCTGCCCTACATAGTTCTCCCAAACCATCTCTTTAGCCTTTGCACCTGCTTCTGCTTTCATTCCTGAGCACACAACAAATGACTTGACAGGGATGTTACAAAAACCCCATCCCTAAGCATTTCTATTGCTAGCCTGGAAAGCAACAGTTCTCAAATGGAAGGTGCATAGCTGTATGTAATCTAATACTGATGAAACTTTGCTACTACAAATAGGTCTGCTGCTTTAAATCTCATCTGAGTCATTGGAAGCATCAAACACTTTGAGGGAAGAATCTTGTGGTAAAGTTCCTGAAAAGTGTGTCAAATGAATATGATAGCAAAGGCTGTGTGAAGATTTGAAAGCTTAAAGTAATTCAATGGAAAGCATACCTTAGAACAAGTATGTGATTGCTTAAATTAACCTCTTGTTTTTATAGCCTACAGCATTTCAGAAATGCCCCAAAATTCAATTTCAGCAAAATCCCTCCTTGCCCCAACTAGTTTATTTTGAGATGCCCTGAAGGGCTGAGATAGCAAAGAGTGCTCTGTACTGACCAGATGTAAAGGGAAAAAGACTAAAACATGGACTCATACCTCCAAAGCTTAATATCAATAGAAGACCTGATGTTACTTAGAAAAAGGCTAACCCAAACTGTGACCTTCATAAGTGCCCTAAATGTTTTCACCTGAGGAAAAAACTCCTGACATTTGCAATACTAAGGTCATAAAAAAACCCCAGCAAATTTCAGATGGATGCCTGAGGTATTTTTCAGTGTGTGATTCCCTTTCTGCTTTTCATGGCTGAGTGATATATTGAAATCACAGAGGTACAGCTGCAGAAAAGCTACCCTGCTAGCACTAACTACAAAACCAGCACAATTTATAAATGCATTGTATCTGTTATAGAAATCCCCAAAGAAAAGCTTAAGTATTTCAGGGTAACTACTCCGTGAAATCTGTCCTCAAATTCTGCTTCACCTCACTACAAATTCTGTTCATTGTGTTATACATGGAACTGAACAGAGCTGTTCTTAAGTCTGTATGCTTGAAGAAAAAAGAGCCAGAAGAGTTTTTTCAAACAGCCACCCATTTCAGCAGTCCACTACCTTTTCTCTTTCTAAGCCACATGTACAGACTGTGCCTTACACCAATACATGGGAGAAACTTCTAATTTTAATATGATGCCAGAGAGCACCTCGAAGACAATTTAGTGGTAGCAGTAGCAGTTGCTCAGGGTGTTCATAAAGGCAATTAATTTTTCAACCTGTTAGCAGTTAGTCTCAAATCACTGCATTTGCCTAGTGATAGACATTCATTATCATTGAATGACTGTAAGCTGTTGGTACTGTAAGTGATAAATGTTGGTTTTAATCCGTTTCTGTCACGGTGAATCCTCTGCTACAGTTAACACAGCATCAGAAATGACAAGAGCCAAAGGATTATTGAGGATGACCCACATGCCTAGAACCTGGGCTGTAGCTCCTCAGTATCAAAGGTGAGCTTCTTTGATGGAGCAAAATAAAGGCTTTTTGATTGCCAGAACCTGCAGGACAGGTTCTGCAACTCAGTAGAGTATTACGATGGCATAAGGCATTAATTTTTAGCTCTTCATTCATGTATTTCGCAATTCATTTGCAGACATCCATGTTAACAACTATGAAAAGGTATCCTAGTTCTGTGAATATGCTGCCAGAGCTGTACTTTTCAAGCCCTCATTGCTTATATATATGGCTAGATAGCTAGTTGGTTTTGTGGATAAGCAGGACAGAAAAAACCCTGTACATACATAGTCCATACTGAACAAGCAAAATAAGCACACTTTTATGATTTAGTAGTAGGCTGAGCAGTCAGTTTTACACACATCTGAAATGTTCAGAAATGCTGAGCAAGATGTCTAGCTTTCTAGACCATTTTAATGCATTTTGAAAACAGCAAAACACCCACCTGCTTGCAGCTGTCTGCCTGTCAGAGTGGCAAGTTCACTTCTGTTGCAGAATCAATAAAGGCTTCAAGCACCTAACTCAGAATTTTTGAGATAACTGAGAAGATTAAACAAGCAAAGTACATTTTTACACCTTTTTTTTCTAAACAGAGTAGATATTTCTCAGCCTTCATTTCTGCAGCTGCACTACCACCCACATATGTGAGATGCAGTTGCCCAACAGAGGATTTTTCCGAAGAAACATTTCCATTGCCCTGGTAGGCAGCTCCCACTTCATTCTGCATCACAGAGAAGGTACAAACCCATGGGGTTCCCCCTAAATCCCTCCCCTGTATGTCATTTACCTGTGGCCATATCTGCCTGGAACAGAGAGAAATTCTGAATAATGTTACAGCAATTCTGAAACAGCTAGTAAATACTGTAAGGCTTCAGTATTAATGCATTTTCATATGCAGACCCAACAGAGTACTACACATATCCATATTTACCTACTTAGCTGTTTAGAACTGTTTTTTCCTCAGCTCTGCTTGCCCCTCTTTTTCCGGTTTTTCCTCTTACATTCTCTCATGTTGCCTTACTCCTCTCTTCCACCTCCTCTTCCCACACCATGAAGCACTTTTCTTTCCACTCACCAAACTCTCCATTGTGAATGTCTCTGACTTCTTAAGTCATTGTGGAAAACAACCTTAATTCATAAATTAAATTCTGTGTTGACTGCCCTGAGAATTAAGTAATTTCTTATTTATGTGCATAATTTCCAACTTTGCTGTAATTAAATGTAATCCTAACATAAATGCTGTTCCCACCATGTTGCTTATTTATCATTTTTCCTTCCATCTTAAACTCTTATTTTAAGAGGCAGAATACATACAATTTTAATGCAGTTTATTCAAAAGCTAGCTTAATCTGACCTATTTCACTCATGAAAATCCTCAGTTTTCAGGCAAATTAATTATTGGCTATGAAGTTTTCTCTTATATATTTTCCTTAATAATGCTAGATAGCTCTCTTGAAGCCCTTTTTAATTTTGCCTGTGTTCTCACACTTTGTAGTTAAGCTTTCTACTCTACTTACTATTTTTTTTCTGTTACTGATACTTCCTAGTGTGAGACGAAAAGACTCACTCACAGAAGAGACACTGACCATCTAAATATTACCACTTGAATTACCTTTCTATAAATTAATCATATTTTATTGAGGTTTGGTCAATGTCTTTGCTTCCCAATTTCCTTCTGGGCATGGAGGAAGGGCAGAGAGAAAAACCTGTGTTTTCTTCACTTGAGACATAGCTGTTATGTTAGTGGGAAATCCTGTCCTACATGCTTCTTCTCCCAGCATCTAGCCCCCAAAGTTCCCAGCCTACCCAAAAAAGTGAACCATTTTCAACTAGTTTGGCTAGTCCTGCTCCAGGGGAAGAGCAGAGGTGGCCATAAGACCCTCCAGGCAGACAAGGGAAATGAACTTCAGACTCCTGTTTCCTACAGAACTTATTACTATATTGTTACATACCAGTGGGGAGTTGAAAGTGGCTGTTTCTCTTCTTTCCAGCTGTGCTTTATAAGACAGCCTTCACTGCTACTGGCTGCAAAGGGATTGCAGTCCTCTCAATACATTTCACATACTTTGAAGATACCGTGTCAAAACATGTTTCTCAGGAGACCAAGAATGTCAGTTTTTTTTTACTCCAGTCAGACATAACCTTAGTAGATCAAAAGAGACCATAATCAACAGTGGTCTATAGGAGAATTAAAAGCAGAACACAGTTAAACTGAGATTTGGGAATATCCTGGAATGTTTCAAAATTTGTTCTTCAATGTTCATTTCCATGCGGCAAAGGAAAAAAGGAACCACCAGCAAATCCAAACAATTATCAGCCTGTCTTACCATTCTATGGTGTCTGCTTGCAGAAAATTGCCTTCTGTCCTTGTTCAATCTTTCTCACTACAATGGACCATTGGTTTTGAATATTATTCTGCAAGACAAGAAGAGTTTACAGGTATTTTTATAGTAGTTAAAACAAGCAAAAAAAACCTTCTACAAGTTGTACCTTAAATCAAGGAAATACCCCAGAAATTTCTAACTTCTCTTGTTAAGTATTTTATCATATAGGACAATGAGAAGTGATGTAATTAATCATATTTATTTCAAATCAAAAGGAAAATAGTTACATAATCATAAAGCAGGAAATAAATTGTAATTATAATAATTATAGAATAATAGATGTAAAATTACACAAAAGTTTCCAGCAGTGAATAAACCCAGTAGGCTGGGAATTTACTAGCATTAGGGGAGACAATTAAAACTTTAATGTATTGGTACGATACACCACAATTTCTTCAAGAAGAACAGTATTTCATTGCAGATAATTGCTCCCATTTCAAGTAGCTTTAGGCTAGTGAAACTAAAAAGGAGAATTCTGTGGGTCCTAGGTGTAACGTGGTGATGCACAGGTTTCATCACTAGCCATCAGGAGCTCCATGGCATAAATGACCTCATGGCCTTGCGTACTCACTACCCAAAGGAAACTGATGGCAGGGATTTTGGTGAGTGTCACTCACATGTACCAATTTTCAGAACATATGTTGCTGGTATGCAAACACATGAACAGTCAGCTTTTTAATTTATATTTTTGTAACAACAGAATTGATTTATCTGTACATATTTTGTTAAACTAACTCTGTTCATAGGGAAAAATAGTGACGAGAAGCTGTTTTTCATCTGTGTAACATTAATAAGCTACGTCTGGAAGTGCATTATTGTGTTTCATGCTATGTAGTCATTCTAAGACACGCTCCACTAGCATACTGATGCTAGGAATTTGGGCCTTGATGCTTAACTACATCACAGCCATGAGTCAGTGGCTGAAGTAACTGGATAGAGATGTGGTCAAAATCTTGACTCAGCAGTGTGATTTTAATTATGTAGGGCTATAAAAGAAATGAATCTGATAAAGTATCAAAATTTAAATGCATACTTTAAATGGCAGTTCCACAAAGTCGGCTGCAATCACTTCTCTTACTTCACATTTCTGGAATAGAAAAGGCTCAGGAGAGCTAGGCATTGTATCAGCTGAGTATCAGACTACCTGGATCACACCTCCAACCCATTTAGTCACAGGAAATAAACATAAGAATACAGTGACAAATTTAACAATCCATGAAACTGTTACCACAGAGATGCAAGCAATGCACTGCCAATTGCACACTTGCTGAAACCCTCGGGAGCTTGACATCCCCTGCCACTGGTGTGGGTTAGGAGGGATGCTATCAAGAGCTCTTTCCAGAGACCAGTTTCTGTTGGACTTGTTACAGCATATCTAAAGAGAACATTTAGATTCTATGTATTGCTACCATACAGAGAGCTATTGCCTTAAGAGTCTTGATTTATCTGTTTATAAAGTATCTGAAAATCCTCAGAGAAATGTTGTAAAAAACAGTGCAATATAATCCCTGTAATCACTGACAGGGATAAGGGGAGTCGCATTGTCCTGGTTTCTATTAGAGACCAATAGCTACATCTCACACATCAGAATATCTGATTACTCCCACTTAGTTCTTAGTTGTATTAAACCAACATATCTTTGAATATTTTAGCTGTTTTCCCTCAGTATAGACTGTCCAAAAGACTTAAACTCAGTGCTTAGTTTCCTGTCTCTTTAAGGAAAATCTTGCTGTATATTTTAACACATTTGCTACACTTACCTCAGTATTATGTCTAAAGTCATCAAAGGGCAAAGAGGTGTCAGATTTATCAATGCAGAAAGCACTGGATTCAAGGACTCTTGACTTTAATAAAATTATATTAAGAGTATGAAATAAATCACCTCATGGAGCAGCTGTCTTATACTGAGCTGAGGGAGGCTAAATAGGGTTGATAAGTAGTGATAAATTGGAACTTGATATTGTGCTACTATTACCTGCAGAAAAAAATATCAGAAAAGTGAATCATTGAAAGTTCTGAGCCTTGTTACACTCATTCACTAATCCTGGCTGTTTGCTTACCTGCAGTGAGAAATGTAAACCCCTGGGCAACAGGATCTGATCATAATTTAACTTTAGTACTATGTACTCTATGCCTCTAGAATGAGAAGCAGAAGTAATATGATTAACCCAAAATGTACTGAAAGTGTTTGTGCAACAGGATAATCACTAACTGTTGTTTAATTCTACTTCCCATCTGTTTTTATTTGGCATCCAATTCAGGCTGTACATCCTGAGAAAAGTCATGATTTCTCTGGCAGATCTATTAGAATGGGACACCATTAGGCACCATTTCTTCCTGCAGCTCACCAAAACCTATGCATTTCTCCAGAGTCAAAGAGCATATCTTGCTCACCCCTCCTGAAGGTTAGGAAAATACCTACAGATAACTATAAAGGCACACTATCATCTGAAATATGGGGTGTTTTAGAGGACTTTAGAGAATGTGTGTGTTTGACAAACACATCCAAAATTGACAAATTTAACTATAAATCGTCAGGAATCAAACAAACCATGAAGGAAAGAGAAGCCTACCTTGACTTCTCTTTGTGAAGTACAACTGAAGTTTTGTGATCACAGACAGCAGAACATACTTGTTTCATTTCCTACTACAGTTAAAACTATCAAAGGCAATGAAAGGATATTTTTTTAGGCACTCTAAAATTATTGTTTCTCAAGGTAACCTTGTGTGAACCCATTGTACTCCAAAGAGAAAACTTTACTCTTCAGGTTTAATTACTGAATTCAAAGAAAAAACACAGCCTTTGGCAAAGTAAAAAAAACCCAGCTGTACACAGAAAGAAAAAAAAGAAAAAATGGAGAATCAAATCACATGAAGATTAAAAATCACTTTTGATTTCTTTTTTATTTTGACTGCAGAATTCTGACAGGAGGTTCCTGAAACTCGCCAAGAATATAGTTCACAAAGGGTAGTGAAAATATTTTCCTTTCTTCTAACCTAAGCTCACTAACACAGCTTAAAAAAGTCAAATCAAAACAAAATGCTTCTATTAAGATCTGTTCATACAGAAAGACACATTTTTTTCCTTTGCTACCAAAATACCTGCGAATGGTTCAGCTGGAATGACACACACCCATGAAAAATTTCAGGGTTGTAGAAACTAGACTTTCTACCCCCCCAAAACCCCAAAGATGTGGCAATGCTTGTTCTTTGGTCCCAAAGCATATCAGGAGCTATTGTAATAATTTTATAGTACAAATGATTGAATTACAGCTTCTAGGAATCTTTCTTTTACAATTACTGGTATAGATATAGCCAAAATGTCCAACGGTTGTTCGTATCTGAACTCCATGTTTTGGAAAGGCAGGCTACAGCTATTACAAGGCTGACTTGCTGTGCTAGGATATTACAGTGAACTAATTCATTTGAGTTAAGCATATTTCTGTTACTCTTAGTAAGCAGTCCAATTGAACTAATAATTCCATATAATCCCACTCATGACAAAATATTTGACTTGCTCAGATTAAGGACTCCCACCCTTGCAGAGATATATCTGTAGTTTTAAAAAGTCATGTTTTTTTCCCAATCCTCTTTTAAATAATGAGATGAAACTTGCTCTGGGTGATTTATCTGGAGTAACTGATTCTGACATTCTAATATCCTGAAACTGTAAAATATCACATTCTAACATTCATCTGTGTCTTTGCTGAGTTTCATCCCATTTGTTTTAGATGTGGATCATTGGAATCACTTGGCTTGATCTTCCTGTTATACAGTGTTATACCGTTACACTCTTCAAACACTTATTGCCTTCTAGTAACAGGCTTCTTGATGTGTGGTTATTTAAAACTCTTCTATTTTGCCACTATAAAAGAACTATTTTGTTGCTCCTCTCCAAAACTGGAATTTCTCCAACTTAATGAAATCTTTCTGGCATTAATTTAATTAATATTGTTGTTTAGGTGGTGAATAGACCTAGACATGAAAGAAAAATGTATTTTTCATGGGCATGAAAATATATTTCTGGGAATTCTATTCAAAGATGTAAATTTCTCATTGGCTGCAATTCTGATACAGTATTTGATATCTTTCCTAGATCAGTAAAGATGTCAAATATCTCCATTTTACCGAATTTTGAATTTTTTATAGTAACTGCATTAAAAGTATTCAAGAGGAGAGTTTTTCCAATTTTGTAACTCTTTTTGTCACACGAAGAAGAGTGAATACTTGCCACACTAAGATCAATAAAGAGTTTCCACATGATCTTTAGAAGATGTTATTTTACAGTAAGACAATGTATATATTCACAACATATACACTGATATTATACAATTGTGGTTTGGATGAAGTTTACTAGAAGCTTATCTAGGTTTATGCTCTCCTCCATTCTATTTCACAAAACTGTTATCTAAACTTTAAAATAAAAACATAGCCATTTGTAAAAGATAATAATAAAACAAAAAGTAATTATGCCAATAATGCCCTTTTAGAAAACCTTTTTTTTTTTTTTTTACTTATTCTTCTTCTTATGTGAGGGGTTTAATGACAGGTCCCTTTTTCATTCCTGACTATCCCACAAGAAACAGCTCTGAGAACAGCAAAGTAATTCTGCAGTGCCCAAAGGTGAGAACTTCCCTCCATATCTCATCTGACCTCTAGAAATAGCAGGCTATCTCTATCAAAGATTGCAATTTAGCCTTCCTTAATCTTAATGCACAGCAGCCAGAACACTGCTGGTCAATGGGAAGGTCCAACCATTTCATTGTGTCTATGAAATGAAAGAGATTAAACTGGCTTGTGCTATTGGACAAAAAAAAAAAAAAAAGGTGTGAAGAACAGAGAGAGCAAACAACAAAACCTGGTGACATTTCCCCTTGTTGCAATTCCCCCTCCCTTCAAAGGTTTCTCAGGATGTTCTGAAGAAGCAATTAAGGGGTAGCTGGCAACCCAGATACAACATATCAAATGGGGAGTAAGAAGACAGAAGAGCCATCAGATATGCAAACAGTGTGTTTATATTTCTTGAGATGTAAATATCATTTACAAAACTTGTTGTCCAGAAGTTCAAAGCCTAGAAAAGGACAGTAATGAACATCTTCAACACTGAACCACTAAATGAAATATGACATTAATGGGAACTATTTAATGCCATTCAGCTCTGCTTTGATGGCCATTTTAATTAGATTGCTGCTGTACTGAACTGAAAAGCTGCTGACAGCATTAGAAAACTATAGTTTGCAATACGGAACTTCATAAGATGTTGCCAGATCCCAATTTGCATGCATAATTAATGGACACCTCTTACAAGAGTGTAATTTGATTCAGGTGTCAGGCAAACACATGGATATTCATCAGCAACTGTCTGGCCTTTGATCTGAGTACAAGGGCTTTTTACTCTGATGGGGTCCAGCAGTGGGATGCTGAGACTGTTGTGAAAGTCTCTCCTAACAGGGGCTAATAGGTAACTGATCTGTTGACTTGTAAGTCAGATGTTTGTCTCTGTATGTGTGGACAAGAAGGTTAAATGAATTTTATTGTTAAGAAGGGGAAGGGTTACAAATACCTCTCACAAGCAATCAAAATTCCAGCAGAATTAAAGCTTTCCACAGAAAAAGTATGCCACCAAATTTGTTTGCTATCAGGTAGAACATCATTCCTTCTCTAGCTTTTTAGAGAACTAAGGAAGATAAAGTCCAGCCTCCTCTGAACTCAAGGGAAAAAGAGAGTGATTCTTCTATGACTGCATTATATGGATACCTTTGAATGGCTTTGAGATGATAGGAAAAACAAAACTTAAAAAGCTTAATATCTCAAAAGGGAAATGACACATAACTTTGTCATTTCAAGTATATGTCTAGTCACTAACCCTTTAGATAAATACGTGCACATATTGCAATTTGCCATACAATATTTGACTGTCAAAAAGTTTTGAATTCAGTTTTGTTCCAAAAGTTGAGGCATTAAACAAACAGAATTTGGTCCACCATCTTCTGCTACCCAGAAGTTCTGGTATTGGCAGTCCACAGGCAATAGCTTTTACTGTAAAATCCCTCTACTGATATAAACATGGTTTAAGGAACTCCGTTTTCTCCACATGTGCATAGGAAAGCAAGGATCAGCTCAGTAATAAATAAGAATGAGACTGAAAATAAAATTAATAATTTCAGAGGGTCATTTATACCTCCAGTGCTGTGCCTTGTACTTGTCATCCAGTCTCTGGAAGGGTTCAGTGGGAATTATGAGCAAAGGCTTTCAGAGAATAAAGGTGGTCATGCACTGGAAGTGTTCAAAAAATATCCTGAGTGTTATTTCATTAAAAAGAATGATGGAAATAGGACAATCTGTTCATTCAAATGACAATCAAGTCCATTTCAAATGCATTATAAATAGCAAGAGCTTCAAACTTCCCTTCAATATTGTCTTATGGAAGATACTAGATAAAATGTCCAAAATAAAAAGCAACATAGAGAAGTTTGTCTAGAAAATTCTGTTAAAGCTGTCTCATAAAAGGGAAACAAAGGACAGTGGCATGAAATTGAAAAGCAGAAAATGGGAGAAAATGCAGAGAAATAATTAACTTTTTAAAAATACATTGCTTAATTATGTTGTGGAACTCCTTGTCATAAGATATGTGAGCTGGTTAGGATTTAGATCTTAAAAATTGGCTTTTGTAGCTAACTAAGTCTTATAAGTCTCATGAGATAAATAAGAATATCATGCCATATATAAGGAAAGAGAGAAAAACAGAGTAACTACCCAATATGTATTATCAAATGGGGTCTGTTTGATTTGCTGCTCTGAGTAATTGCTCCTTGTCCCTCAGTAAGTTCCATGGCATGTAACTGCCTCTTTCTTCTAAAAACCTCCATTCACTGTGTGCTTTTATGTTGTTTAGTATTTCATTTCAGGCACTGACTGCACTTCTAAAGCAAATGTCCCCATCATCTCCAGAACGCCACTTCATGCCTCCCATGACTAGTGACACCAAGACCCTCCCTATTTTTATGGAGTGCACTTGACAGAACTTGACTGTGGCCATGCACCTATTATCCTAAGTTCTCCTATCATATAAGGAGACATCATATGATAGGAAAAGACATGATGAGGGAGGGTCTTCAGAGCAGACAGCAATGGTGGTCAGTGAGATGAACTGCTTGGCATGCTAGGGACAGCACATTAAACATGTCTATAGTGGGCTAAGAAAAATAGTGATGTTTTGAAGATGTATTGGGGTAGGAGCTCCAGCTTTTGCATATCCCACATCTAAGATCCTGTTTATAAAAGGCAACACTGTCAACTTGCTAAGAACTTGCCAGATACAAGTCTGGTTATTTAGTGTATTGACCCATCTCATCTACTCTTCTTTCTTCTCATTCACCATTCATCACCTTTCTTCTTGTTCTGCATGTGCCTCTTACAGAAGCCTCCCTGCTTTCCAATTTTGTTGCTTCTTTTTCACTCACTGTGCTTCTGCAGAGGTTGCAGAGATGAAGGAAGTGTTTGATGTGCACAGGTCACTACAATGTGACCCTCAGAAAGAAAGGGAAGGAGGTAATTCACTTCAAGAAGGGAGCAGTAATTATTGTGCTGTGAGTACAACTGAAGTAAGGGCTTGAATTGCCTTGTAATCTTCAAGATAAAAGAATTTATGCACAGCAATTGTTATTTTCCTTGGATAACCCCTTAGATCCTCCTTTAATATGTTTTTGCCTTATCTCTTCATCTTTCCAAATCCCTCCCATTTGAGTTCTCCTGGTTTCAGGTCTGTTGGATAAATATAGCATCTACATGAAATGCATTATAAATCCAACCAAATATCACCTGCTTTACTGAATGGAGTAAAATATGTGTGTCCATAAGACTAGCAGTTGAAATCACCACTCAGTTCAAAGCTGTATACATTATACCATTGATGTAAGTTATTTGAATGCTTAGATCCACATTTTGACCTGCACCTCAGCCTGGAGGAGGAATTGCTAAAAGAGATGAACCAGCATAGGAACATACTGAATAAATCCTCACATTATTGCAATATATTATTTTAGATTTGAAATAATCTGTCAGAATCATTTTAAAAAACCTAAAAAACCCCAGAAACATGCAAATGTCAGGCTGCCATACTTCAGACTTCTTCAGTTCATAGCTTGGCTCTCTAAATTAAAACTTTGTTATTATTTAATTTTATTTCTTTTATTTAAATGATGGTCTTTACATATAAGGGATAATTTAGATAAGCGTTTCAGAAGAAGATTTTTGTTCCCCTTACACCTACCTTTTGAAAGAAGGATTTCCCTTTGTACACTGTCTTAGCTGGACAAGCTGTGTAACTTGGATTGACCCTATCAGCAACTGAAGGGACAGGTGACAACAAGGCAAATGATAAGGCAAGTGCATTTATATGCTGAAGAAGGTCAAAGAGTGTTAATCCCAATAAGAAAAATGACTGACAGTCTAGAGGACTGAAACAGGAGTGTTAATCCCAAAGAAAAGAATTTATCAACCCTATACAAACATGTAGTTAGAAAAATACATAGTGCACTTTCCACAGCTGGAGGAGAATGGAGGCTGACAGTGTGAATAACCGGAAGAATTTTTTGTGGCCTGTAGATTGAAACCAAGGATTTCAGAGGAAGCAGGCTGTAAAACAGCACAAGTATGATATGGGAGACACCCTGCAAAAAAGCTCAACAATCATTTCAGTCAGTGCCACTCATCTGTAGGTAGACACTTTGGTAAAGAGAACTGAAAATTCACATACATCAGTAGGTGATCTCCACCTCTCAACTATGTTTCCTGGCAAGTGCTGATGTATTGTAATATTTCTACAATAATTTTTCCTGAAGAAATACAGCAGTAGGTGGAAGTAGTTTGTGGGGTTTAGCACTTGTATATTTAGTTTAATTGGGTCATTTTTGGAGCATTTGCAATAAATGAGGAAAAATATCTACATTCTGCATCTAACATAGGATCTAATCATGTAACTGCAAACTTCTGTCAGTTGGTCAATATATACATATTTAATATACTTCAAGGCATGTTTTAGTAAGCTGGTTTGTCACATTGACATAATTAGAGGAAGCTATGAAAGCCTTGAGCTAGGAAGTGTCTGTTTTCTGTAAATGCTGCAAACCTACGCAAAATTCAAGAAAATCATAGGCTTTACAGTTAATTATGGTGAATTATGAGTATTCCACATCTGGAAAATGCCCTTCAAGCTAAACTTATCTAACAGCTTTATCCACACTGAATCTGTTTTCTTTTGACCAGTCTTAGCATATTGGTAAATTTAATGCCCATGATTGCAAGAAACAGAGAAATATAAACACAGATGTAAGCTTCTGTGTGGGTGTGGCCCTAAATACACTTTTTTTTTTTTAAGTAACAGCATTGTCATATGAAGTTTAATATATCCTTTTAATGTGCGTTCAACACCAGTACCAATTGTAGGTCACCTTTAAAAAGCTTAAAAAGTTCCATTAGTGATAAGTACCTACAAACTATTGCATATATAGGTATGGTGAGGCTTAGCAAGGGAGAAAGATTGAACAATGCTTGTCTTTGGCCACCCCACTGTCTCAGGTAGTAACTAGTTCATCTGCTGAAGCACTCATGGCATGAAGCATCCTTCAATTACATGTCTTTCTCCTGCTTCTTAATCTCTCCTTTACACCTTGCACTTCCAGTGTGCTCCTGCCCATAATGAAGGCATCCTAGTTTGAAGTTTCTTCTCCCTCATGCTGCTGTCTTGTACAAAACCAGTAAGAAAGACGAATTCCTCTATTGGGTTGACAACAGCTCAGCAAACTAGCAAATTGCAGCTCTTGCAAAGTAGGCAGCTCATTGGAGCCCCGAGGGTCAATGTCAGACCATGCTTTCTTCACTGTTTGTATTTGCTTACAAAAGCACATGAACAGGAAAAAATGGGCAGTGAATTGTATCTACTCATGCATGTAGTCAATAGTTGGCAGGGAACAGTATATTAAACAAAATGTCTAGTCTATATCTACTCCCTGCCTCAGGATAAGACTAACAGAAGACTTTTGTGGACAAGGTATACTGTGGGAAAGTGTTAATTTCAGTAACAGGTTTCCTTTGAACATCTCAGAGAAGTCTACAGATGTTGATTAAGCTTCATAAAGCCCTTAAGCTATTTAAGTGTTCTGTTTCTATAGAACAGATGAGTAGCCTGAAGGGTAGAGAGTTTTGCCCAAGGTGAAAAATGAGACATTGACAGGATTAAGAAAGAGGTCTTGGGAATCATGGTATGAGTTTTGCTTAAATACACTGCCCCTCAGGAGCAAGACTGCATATGCTGCAATCATGGTTCCCATTTCCCAAAGCTTTCCTATATGAAATATGCTATAAGAACTGACAGAATGCAGAATAAAATGTGCTGTATAATGTAGAGGCATTTTATGAGATTGTGAGAGGATTTCAAGCCCAATTGTTTTTACTTCTTTTAAGTAAGATGGAAAGATCATTTAAAAAATAAATAAATAAAGAGTGAAAAACATTCGAACTCTTCTGTTCCAGCTAATAAATGACAATAGGAATTGGGAAAGGATATGTCACTTTCATCTGCCACAATTTTAATTTTATTTGGCAAACATCATACCTAGGGAAATATGAATGATATAAGGATATCTATCTTCCTGTTCAAGATAGAATTACCTTAGACAATTTCCAGCTTAACTGTTAGAGCTGGTTGATATGTTTTCGATAAAGAATTTGAAAATGGTTGCAGAATAATTTAATTTCTGTTTAGAGAATTAAACTGGATGTACTGTTTTTTCCTTGTCCTTTATACCTTCTCTCCCCTTTCTACTCGCAAGTTGGATGAGGGAAGATAAAAGGGATAAAGAAAGTGAGGAAAAAGAAAAAGAATAAGATCTGGATAAAAAAGAGATACAGGATTTTGAACATTATAACGTGGTCAAAACAAAACCCTTCAGGAATGAAATATTCCAAAAATTACTCCCTTGAAGTAATGTTTTTCAATTGTATTCATACCTAAACCTGGCAAAAAGTGTCAGACTATTTTAATCTCAAGACAAACATGTAAATCAGTAATGTTACAAGTTTTCCTTTTCTTGCTATACAATGTTTCCAGAAAATGATTATTTTGATAATACAGTAGCACACATGTTGCTATTACCCCCTTCATTATGATCATTGGGTGTTATTTCTTTTTTAAATGTAAATGTAGATCCTTCTCCTTAAATGTACAAAAAATATTTTAAAGTTTATGAATTGAGAGAATCTCTACCAATGCTTTCAATTTTTTTAAAATTATGAATGAGATTCTCTGCTCTATTAACTTTTATAATAGAGTGATGAATCAGGCCCAGTGTTTTAAATAAGATGCAGTTTCTGGAAAATTCAAGTCACTTGTGCAAATATGACTTTGGGTAAGTACAGTAAGTGATTTCCATTAGTTTTAGGACAGCCCAACCTGCAGCATCCTCTGGGACTGGACACTGCCTTTATGAGGGACCAAATCCACTGGCATAATTTTGCAGTATCTCTGACTGAGCAGTAGCTACAGTCAATGCTTCACATCCTCCAGTGCTCACCAGATGTGTTTGGGATGTTCCATAAAAGTAAGCTGCAATGAATCTAGAGTGCAGTATTAGTTTATTGTTTCTCAGGGGTAGTGCAAGGGAGCAAGACTTGAAGTCTAGAGGGACACAGTGACTATCCTGTTCCCTCACACCCTTGTATTTCCATGCTCAGTATCACTATATGTGTTATATTCTCTTCAAGTTTGCACAAAAACAATGCAAAAACAATTGTCTCTTTATTTTAATCCACCTGGAATTAGGAAATTCCTCACATTACCCAGGTGACTTGAAAAAATATTTGGTTTGCATTTCTTATTTTTTGTATCACTTGTGACAAATTTGTGAGGACCACCAAGATGACTAGAGATTGGAGCAATTCCAGGATTGTAGGATGAAAATCTGGGGCATCTGGGTTTGCTTAGCTTAGGAGAAGAGAAGGCTAAGGGAGATCTAATTGGGATCCTCAGTTCCCTAAAGGGGAGGATATGGAGACTCATACTCTTCCCAGAAGTGCACAATGAAAAGATGAGGTGACAGTTAAAAGTCACAGTGAAATTTGAATTGGATGCCAGGGAAAAAAATCACGGTGAAGGTGGTTCAACATGAGAGCAATTTGCCCAGAGAGTCTGGGTATCTCCATTCTTGGAGGTTTTCAAAGCTCAACTGGGAATGGCTCTTTGCAACCTGTTCTGACATTGAAGTTAGCTCTGGTTTGAGCAGTGTCTGGACAAGATGACTTCCAAAAGTTCCTTCAATGTAGATTATTCTTTAATTATTCTATAGGAATGCACCTGAGCATCATTCTGATCTGAAAATAAGTGAAGGTAAATAATATTTGCAAGTGCCCTATGTTTTCCACTTATACCCTGAATATAATTTCTTGCAAAGAGCACAGTAGTAAGGGAAGTTATTTTATAAAGTGTCAGTAGGAGCAATGAAGGTTTTATAGCTTCTGCATTTAATAACCCCAGGTGTTATCTACATGGCTTTCAAAATAGAGATCCACAAAGAAAAAATATAGCCACTCTGAAACTTCCCTTGATCACCATCACCTTTTATTTCTAATCAACATAAGAAGATTATCAAAACTTATCAGTAAAATAGGTAATGAATCCTCATGCAAAGTATAATGCAAGCAGGGGTTAATTAGAAAAGGAAAAGGTGAACTTGTAAAGCTGACCTTATGGAAATCCGCATCCCTGACTTTGTAAATGAGGGCTTCAGAAGCATCACCTGCAGTTTTGGCTATCAGCTAAAAAGCTGTACACCGCTTTTCAATTATTGCAAAATCCGTAGTCAGAAATATTTGAAAGGCAGTGCTTAGCAAAACTTTCTGAACAAAGAATGTTCAGGAACTACGGAGGGTAGGAGGAAGATTGGGAATTGGATACTGAGCCGCTGTCTATCCCAGGCTGTTAAGAAACACACCCCAAGGGACATCCACCACAGCTTTTATCTGGATATTACTCCAACTGATCATAGGGAAGAATTTATTCTGCTCAAGGATTTTTATTGCCATTGCTAGTATCATTCCTGTAGTCAGGAGGTGTCTGGAGATACATAAAATTGACAGGAAATAATTGGAATATGAGGAAACTCAGGAAAATATGACATGAGCTGCAGGTGGGTAATGAGAATGAGATAAGCCAAAATCTTTGGCTGGGAACTCTGGCAGAATTATTACTTTTTATTATTCCTAATTTTAAATAACTTCTAAATGACAACCACTGTATTACAAACTATCCTTCCCTCACATGACATGCTCCTATACTCTAAATTCATGAGAAAATAATATTTAGTAATTCATTCTCTAGCTCTAACTGAAGGATTCAGACACTCTTTTCCTTCATTATACATTAAGCTCCTCTGTTGTACTAGCTGGGATGTAAACAGAAATGTCAGAAATGTCAAGCCTAGCTCAGGGTTTTACATGAAATATAGGGCAGAATTGGTTGGGACTATTATCAGAATAAATCCCAGAGGACTGCTCAGTCCCACTAGAAATACATAAACCTGAGTATCCCTGAGGGTATACATAACCTTAAGTGACCTAGAGTCTGTGATACTTCTCACTGACATTATCCTACATTGATGCAAACCCATAAGTATGGATTTGTGATGTGAATTCATCCGTGACATTACTGGTGATTTTTTGCTGTTTTATAAAAAGGTGGTGGTCTCCAGATAGATTTAAATGACCTCTAGGATCTCCTCTTTATGTCCTCTACTATAGGGAAAGTGGGGTGAGAGTTCACAGCATCTGTCTCATGCTCAGGAGTCAGCAAAAGTTGGGGGCATATGTGAACTCCCTTTGTCATCCAAGTGTTTGTTTAACAAGCATTGAGGACAGCAACCTATGGTCAGTAATTCTATTAATCCTCTCTTAGGTTGCTTAGAGCTCTCCGTACCCTTTCTAGATGGAGGAAAGGTTTCAACATGAGGGTTATTTCAATAGGATGTTTCTTTACTTGCAGCAGCTCATACAAACTGGAATTAAATTGTGAGTCTTGCCAGCAATTCTGCTTACTCAGGTGTATTATCAGTGTTTATTGTTGGCCTCGTTCCACACATAGCACACCAATGAGATGGCTGTTGGCAAAACAGTAGAAGAATGACAGTTTAAGGAAGACCTTTGTCTCAGAGATAACACAGTTTAAGGAATTACGATTGGAAATTCCATACAAGCTATTCTATTGCATGTATTTGCATGCTAATACATGAATATGCAGACATAATGCTTGTTCGCTAAAATGACCCTCACTTAGAGTCCTAATTCCCTGTAAGGCCCTGCCCCAGCTCTACTCCTTTTCAGTTCCTCCAGGTGAGAAAATAAATAGGATTTTGCTACTCTGTTATATGCAACTTTTCAATCACCTGCACACAACCAGTTGTCTCCATGTCACAGGAAATAAATAAAGGACTTCGGACTTGTCTGAAGTATCCTCAAGCACAGCTCTATTTGAATCAGTGCTTTATACATCACAGCCCTCACTCTTTCTGCCCCAAACTATAAAGTGTTTCCTTCCTAAGGAAAAGCCAGTGTTGCCTCCTATGGAAAGGTTTTGCAGAGAGTTTACAGCTTTCACTTTAGATAAGTAAGTTTTCCCAGAGGTTTTAAGCTCTTTTTGCTTACTCAAGGCTGCCTTTTTCTGCAGAAAACACCTGCTCAGTTTAACTATTCCTCATTGTCCTGATTTTAGGTGATTTCAAAGAAAAGGTGTCTCAATAAGCCTGTGTACTCAATATGCATAGCTACCACCTCTGTTTAAAAAATTACAGCTGTCATTAGGACTTCACCTCTCAATCACTGTTTTTCAGTATAAAGTGACAGAACAACTCTGAAGACATTTATCACTCTAATTATTGATCAGTAGTACATCATTCTCTGCTCAGTCTTTTTATACAAGGAAAAATAAGCATTACATAGTGCTTGTCTTGGCAACTCTAACACCATTATTGATAGCATATTATTAAAATATGTTAATGGATTTTTCTTTTTTTCATACAAGTCTTGATTTTGAATACAGATTTTCATAATGAGGTTTTCTGAAATCACATAGAGTGTGTCAGACAATAAATAAGAGTAATATTTCTGCAACCGTTTTTTATTCTATTCTTGTCACAAAACAATGAGGTTTTTTCAACTTTCTGTGTTCCTGAAACTGACTGTTCAGGTTCTGGGCTGATTTTAATCTTACATTTAACCATTCAGCTCTGGTGTCTACAGTGGAGCTGCATAAATTTATATGGAAGATAGAATATAGATCTTTATTCCAAATAAGGATTCACATTTAAAAATATGGACATGTTAAACAAGTATTAATAGGAGGAAAAAAAAAAAAGTTTTTAAAAACCCCAAAACCTCAAACATATAAATTATTTTGCCTCCATGGATATTTTTGCTTGGACTCCCTTCCCCTTCAAGTCCTCAGTCTCTGCAGGCTCAAGACCATCCAAACTATTCTGTGCTTCTTTCTGTATTAAGCACACTTAAGGAAGAAATGCAATACTTGTATTAAACATAACAAAGGTCTGCATTTGATTCTGAAGAGTGCATCCAACAATACCAAGACAATAAGGTTATTATTTCATAAGTCTTCCTCTCCTCTAAGGGGCTTTATGTAGGATTTGCGGCATTTTCTTTTTAATAACTATCAACAAAATCTATTACAAAGAAAGCTCACTTTTTTTTTTCTATTTAATACTTCACCTTTTTGTGAAGATTTTGGATCTTTATCAATGGAAGGACTCTTGGTTTATTCCAGAGAGCAATGGATCTGTTTGCTTTATTTGCCTTTTAGATAAATTATCATATAATCCCTTTTTAATATTCCAGAAAAGGTTTTGACTGTCTCTCAAGGTATTCTCATTGGTCAAAAGGTCTCCTTTTTCCCTCCTTTTGAATTAACATAACTAATGACAGGTAGCAGCAAAGCTTTGAAGCTAGATGTCACTTCAATCCTTTATAGTTAGCAACACCTCTCTCTTAATACACTCATTCAGGAAGTTCAAAGAAACAGCACAAAAAATGTTGACATTTAGGGAGTGTGATTCACTCTCAACTCATGCACTGATCAGCTGTCATCCTCAGAAGATGTTTGCATCTGTGACTTTCAAGACACAAATTAACTGCAAGGACCTTATGAAAGACTCCCCAGCTAAGAGGCCAGAGAGGCGGAGGGCCTGGGCAAGAAGCATGGTGCAGAGGATCTGGAGAGGCAGAGGAAACCCAGCAAGAGACTGGTGGCTTTTAAATATCACAACTAGATGGGGAAATAGTAGATAACAAATAACTTTTGTATAATTCCATTGTTTATTCCAATATATTATTTCTATAACTTTGTCATAGTTTTCCCAGAGCACTGGAACAGGCTGCCCAGAGGGGTTGTGGAGTCTCCTTCTCTAGAGACTTTAAAGACCTGCCCGGATCTGTTCCTGTGTGGCCTGCTCTCGTGTTCCTGCACTGGCAGGGGGATTGGACTAGATGATCTCCAGAGGTCCCTTCCAACCCCTACCATTCTATGACTCTATGAAAGAGTTAAAAAAAGTTCTTAAAACTTTTTATCTGCTAATGAACAACATATGTATCTGAAGTTTGAAGAGTTGTGCCAAATAGTCTCAACAGGAAATGTTTCTTAGCACCTGGTCTGCAATAAACATGAGTTATTGACAGAAAACATATCCAATACACGAAGATCTGCATAAATTTTCCCTTACAAAAAAAAAAAGAACCTCATCTAAGAAATTGAAGAAATGGTTTGGAGAAGGACTCTGTAAGAGAATGAAGACATAGATGCTGCCAAGGTCTCTGGTGAATTGGAGGCATTGAGCAAAACCTCTGTGACACTGCAGAAATGGCCTTTCTGTCACAACACTCCCTGGGGACCACCTTGATAGAGAAAACACTGTGCTGCAGCACAGTGCAGTGCCTGGGTAGGCAAGGCTGAGAGATGCTTGTGAATGAACAAATGTGCTTAGATACTATCTTCCTTATAGTGTGTTTACCAGTATTTCTCGATGCCCTCAGACACTCGCACCAAGAAGGGCCCTCACACTTTTTGTCCATGTAGGCAGTTCATCTATAACAAAATGAATGCCTACACAAGCAAAATAATTTCTTTCAACATTTTTTTATCCCTCATTTGTCCCTATCCAACTCATTTCTCTTTTATTTACCCTCAAATTCCTCCTTTACCTCTCATTATTTCCACTAAACATTACCATAAAGCATGTGTCAAGTGTTAACCTGGAAACGCCAAAAGCCACACACCAGAAACCAGGTGAAATTAAATCAGGGCAGGCAAGAGAAATGATGAAAGTTTCAGACAGTGAATGCTTATGGGGAAGTTGCAGAGGCCTGGATACATTCAGACTAAAGAAAAGATGAAAGAATAAACACTGAGTTTATAACAAATAAAGGGATGTTCAGAAAGGAAGAGAAATCTATTAATCTGTCAAACCAGCAGAACTAAAGCTGCAATCTACATCATCACAGAGAAAATGGATGTTAATATTTCCTTAAAGGGAAAAAAGTATTCAGAAAAATCATATTCAGAGCAGATCACTTGTCAGAAGATGCCTCATGAACTCTTTTAGGGTAGCCAATAGATTAAAATCTCAAGTGGACAAAATACACATTTATATCTCAGACTGGCAGGTAGTGGTGACAATCACAGGGAATCATCAGCCTTTTCTGCAGCAGGAGGTGCCATCAATTTTGTAGACTAATTTTGAGCATTTCCACTTAAAATATTTCCTTGCTAATGAAGGGACCTAGGAAATTGCCAACACACTCTTGAACTATCCTGGTTTTTTTTCCTATGTGACACAGAAGCTTTTTATGGCTGAAATTAGGTTTAGAGTAGAGTGCAAAAAGTACTGTCTGTCTGGATTTCTGAGAGTGAATATGGACTCAGTATTCTGTGGACTTTGTCTGGACTAAGAAGCTAACTACTCTATGATCATTTGCAGTTGTGAGGCACAGGACTGGATAATCCTTCCTGTCTGAAATCCACAGCAAAGCATCATGAATTAATTTGGGAATGGAGTTTTCACAGTCCTCTCCAAAGCTCCTAAATACACCACCACGATATATCAACACTTTATCAACTTTGTTAAGGGGGTCTTTCACCAGAGAGGAGAAATAGAGAAAGAACTAATGAAATACATAACTCTAAAAGCTGTTGCAATTTTTTGTGTTGAAGGTTAGAGTTGAGATCCATTACACTCCCCTGGGTTAGCTCACAGGCACACTGGCAAGTACAGAACTGGGAGCTGCAACTTGTGGTATCATGAAATATATACTCTAGGTTCCCTCATGAGCAGCTTTAGGAAAGCAAGATTTCTAAAAGGTTAACAGTAAGCATTCAATGCAATTCCAATCTCTGATAAACAGTTCACAAATGCTTTTATTAAGAGTAGTATGCTGTAGTTAAACAGACAGATATGGCATTCTTGCTGCTTTCAGGATCTGGAAGTCACCACCAAACCACTTGGGTCTCTACATGTTTTAATTTATAAAAAGGGATATAATCCTCCAGACTGATTGGTAATCAAACATTTTGTGCTTGCTATACTGTTGTTGAGAAGGAAAGTCCCATGTCTACATCTCAACATGCACAAAGTTATATTCTCAACACATCAAAATTTAGAACACTAAATTCTTTTTATTTAAACATTATAGATTTGAATCATCTGTAGAAGAATTCTTGCACAGAGAATTAAAACATAAAGGATTCAATATTCAATATAGTTAGGTTTCATTCCATGCATGTTCAAAATTTGAAGCAGGCCACTAGAGGAAGATGTGCTTTCAATGACAGATAAATAAACAGCACTAGGAATCCCTGAACTTTATTATCAACACATATGAAACTTCAGTTACTTGTTATTCTTTGGATTTTTTTTTTTTACTTATTTTATTTTTTCCAAGCTGTTTGAATAACTAATTTGATTTCTCTTTCATTGCTCTGGTGCAGACACTTAGGCTTCTGAAAATCAGTTAATGGCATAAAGCACTTTCTTTTAAATTCTACCAGTTCAAATCACCATGGATGTGTGCAAAGGACCAGAGAAACAGAAGAGCTATCATGCTGTACATAGTGAAACTTATTGTCAGGCAGTATCAATTTATGGAAAGTACCATTTTTTTTTCACAGAGATACTTAAAAAAATAATTTCATTCTCTTTCTCCTTTTTTAATAGGCTTCATTTCCAGTGCACTGCTTAAGATAACTGTTTCAAATTCATTCTTTCCCTTTTCTTTTTTACATCCCTAGCATAGTTGTTGTTTTCTACATAAAATTATTTCCATTGTAATTGCTCATCCTGTTTCTTATGTCAGCTTTCATTGTAACAGGTTATTTAAATATTTAGACTGCTAAAAATTTGGGTGTACTGCCAGAGATGATCTGTGCAGCTCCTTTTAGTGAAACAACTATTTGGTTCTGGGGTGAGAGGAAAGTTGTCATGGACTGGCAAATTTTACCCAGTTTAATCTTGGAAGCATGTAATAGTTAGTATCCTAGGTATCACATTACTAAACTTCTGAAAGTCCTCTCTCTGCATTGTTATCATGTGATGTGGCAGTTTTGTCAGAGCATCCTAGAGAAGACATAGCTGTGTCTTAGTCTGTTGTTTCCCTTTATCTAAAATAAGGGAGTGGAAGCTGACATTATGTAATTGGTCTCCCTTCAAGAGAAGAAACTGCAAGGAAGAGAGGAGATGTTGAGCATACAAATTCACAGTGGAACTGCTGGAAACAGATGAGGGCAAGATGTTTTAGAAAACAAACAAACAAACAAAACAAAAAAACAACCTCAATGAAACCAACAAACCAACCAAACGAAAACAACAACAAAACACAAAAAAGACCCCAAAGTTTTGTTAGATCTTTAAGTAGAGCAAGCATCAAATAGCCCTGTCTGAGCCTATATTGGGGGAAATGAGTCAGGCAAGACCCTGACCACCCCCTATCCCATGATACAGCAACAAACAGTGCCTTTCCCTTCCTTGTCATATATAATTGTACAAACAATTTATCCATGAAAATTAGATAGATAAATGAGCCACTAAATTCTGACACAGAACTTTGAGGTGTGTGGGGAATGTGTGAATGAACCTGGGATGCACCCATGTGAACAAATTTCTAGAAGGGGAGGAAAAAATTAGAAATATCTACATATCCAGATTTTGTGTTAGGAAAAGAGGGTTGGGTTATGGTTTTCTTCCACTCCAGTTTATAAATCATGATAAATAAAGACTTAGAAAATTACATTCAGCCTGAGAAGAAAAGAATCTGTTATCAACTAACCAATCAGAGGGTCT
This sequence comes from Megaceryle torquata, assembly GCA_024611175.1. NCBI lineage: Eukaryota > Metazoa > Chordata > Aves > Coraciiformes > Cerylidae > Megaceryle > Megaceryle torquata. The sequence continues at coordinate 15,052 of JANIJG010018367.1, read as the reverse complement.
AAGTGAGAGTTCTCAAAAAGACTTGAGATGCCAGCAGAAGGCAGGAGCCATCATTTGAATTTTATTGTGCTGTCTTCAGAAAGCCACTCTGTTCCTCAGTACCCTGACCTGCAAACCTGCAATGATGCCATTTATCTTCCTCACTGGAGCTCGATTCATTAGCATTTGTAACCTATTTTAAAACTCTTAACTGAAATTTGCTAAAGAAGTGAAACACATTAGGTACAAAGCATGGAGATAATATTGATGCTCATACAAAATATGTTTCAATAAAAGCTTAATAATTTACCAAGAGGAAATAAACCCAAGTGTTACCTCAAATGCACTACACATGGCTAATTTACAATTCCTGGCATGTTTCTACCTTGTAGAGACAATCAGCACATGCTATCTCAAAAATGGGCTTTACAGACAAGCAAAATGAATATAATACTCTCCTTAGCTGGTATAAATCAGTTTCACTCCTGTGACTGCTGAGCCCATTTACACTAGCTGTGAAGCTGGGCCAATTTTGCTTGGTATGACCAATTTGCTCACCTGCCAGAACGTTTTGGCATTGGCTCAGAGAGGGTGCTGCTGGAGGACTGCAGTTCCCCAGACAAATGTAGGTAATCAATTTCAGTCAGAAAGATTATGCCACATTTGTAACCTTTTTCTGAATTAAAAGAAATTCTTTTAGACAGACCTTGGGAATTGAGGGCACAGTGGTATTTTGATCATTTGGTAAATGCTGTAATTACTTTTTCTATAAAAAGAATATATATGTCATAAATTGTGGAGCATAGAATTTTTAGAAAGATGAGAAAAACTTACCTAAGTGGATTAAATCTTAGGGGTAGATATTTAACTGAATGAGGTAGAACTGGATAAAGTGGGTTTACTCTTCTTGCCCTGAAATATTCATTGTAGGCAGTGGTTGTTCATCCAATGAGTTGAAAACTCTGGCTCCTGCTTATAGAGGTAGTTCACTGGTCTCTAACTGTCTCTTAATGGGCATAAATGATGGAGATACTTTTTGGCATGTTCTTGCATGATGAGAGGTCATAAATAATTGCAAGCATATTCTGTGAAGTATGTTCAGCTAATCAGCAGGAAGATATCCTGCAGGTTATTTTAGCATATTTTAGATTAAAAAAAAAAACCAAAACAAAACACCCCACAACCTCTCCAAAACAAAACAAAACAAAACAAAACAAAACAAAAAAACCCCAACAAAACAAAAACAAAACAGAAACAAACCAACCAAAGACAATTGTGCCAATTGCCTCTAAAGATTTTTTATATTCTCTGAAGAAATAAGGACAATCATTATTTTCTAGGGTTTTTTATTAATATTTTACTTTTTTCTTTACTTAATACTTTTTAATTAATTTATAACTACAATTGAAATAGAGTTAAGCAAAAACAGTTCAGAAAAATGTTCATCAGTCCTATACAAACTTCCACGTATGTTCTTAATTTTCTGTGCTCTGAGCAAGCCTCATGACCTGGGTGAAAGTTATGCACATAGCTGTGTAAAGCCTAAGAATTGCCATCTCCCTTGTTTTTCTCTCACCCCACTGAGAATTCCTTCCTATGACTTTATAAGCCCTCTTTTGGATAGCTGCTTTTCTATAAATAAAACACCCCCAAATTCCTCTTGCCACATGCACTTGCTTCTATGTCCTTGTTTTTTGGAAGTCATCCAATGAGTGCAACCTTGAGTCTTTCATCCTGGCATCCTCACTTCCCACTCCTAGCAGCTCATTCTCATGCCCAGACTACCAACTCCTTGCAGCAATTTGCAGTGACACTGCACAGTGGCTCAGAACATGAACATGGCAGAGAGCAAGCCATTTCTCAAGTTACATTTTAACCAGTTCAGTCCCATAGGTTGTTCACTGAATGATGATGTGAATGATCTGCCAACCCCAAGGGAGAGGTGATTGGTAAGGGACCAAGTAGTACAACCTTTTTGTTATCAGCACTGAGTTATGCCATCCTAAATTGGTTTTCCAGCTACCCATGACACAACTACTGAGATAAAAGTACTGAGCTATTTTCATCCTGTCAGAGTGCCAGATTTTCAAGAAGGAAGATGAGGTCTTATCCAAATATGTATTTCTCATGCTCCTGCAATAGTGAACAGGTCAGTCCTGGCATGTGTAGTAGGCTGCAGGGAAAAGAGGCCAGCACGATATCTCCATTCTCCTCCCCGTTCCCAGCTTTCTATCAGATCTAGAAAACTGATATGCCAGCTGATATGACAGAGACTTAATTTTCAGTCAAATGAGCACACTCTTTCTACTGTATGTTTTAATTGAGCAAAGCTTGGAAATGAAAGGTCAGGGCTCACACTGCACAAGAAAGTCCGTGGAAGACACCTTGGCACCAACTCTGTTTAAGCTGAAATGCATCAGCAATATAAACCAAGAATATCCAAACAACACATACTCTTCACTAAATTTTTTATAGCATCATCTGAACATTTTGTGCTATTTTCCAGAAAAAACATATTTTAATCAGCATAATTGATAAAATGGAGGAACACATCACAAAAAGGAAAAGTACCATCCCCTTAATGTCATGGCCCAGCAGGCAAATGAGCAGGATGGTATTTAAGTAATGTGCACACCTACAATACAAAAATCCTTTATCAAACAAACATCACAACATCACAAAGTTGATGGTAGGCAAAATATGTTGCATAATATCTTGCAAGAAGTGAGACACAAATACCAGCATAAGGAAACAAAAACATAAGAATTCTTTATTTTCCCTCAAGGTTGATTTTTTTTTGCTTTTTCACAAATGGAGGAGGGAAGAGGAAAGAAAAATTCATTCAAAAGGGGAAAGAAAATTTTTGGGAAGTCAGAATAAGTACCAACAAATTAAACAAGCAATTTAACTCAGTGTCCTAATAAATGAATAAATATGAATACCTGCAGCAGATTCTGGAAAACAGTACCAAACAGTTGTGTGGCAACTTGTGTCCATTACAAAACAGACAAGGAAAAACAGTGGGATTGCCTTTACTTTTCACATCGCTGTATTTTATTAAAGGAATTTGTGTTATTTCATAGACAAGAAAAACCATAGGTAATATAAATTGTGACAGTATTCAGCATCTTCCAGGTAAGGGCAATTTGATTACTATTCCTATTACTATTTATTACTGGCCACAGTGTGCCAGAAGAACAAGGACAATAATTGCATGTGTGTGTCCTCCTAAAAATTAAATCTTACTGCATTTTGTGTCATTTAGTAACATCAATAACTTCATTTATAGTAAATAAGCATGTAAGAAAGATATAAAAAAAAGAATAAAAGATCAATTCTATGTGTTTTGTTACAGATAACAAAAGCAGTTATAAAAGTGACCCAGAAGTCAGTAAGTGAAAACAAAATCATCATGCAAGTACATCACAGTATGAAGTTCCTCATGTCATTGGTAAGAAAACTCAATAACTTATTTAATGAAGTCAGCCACAGATGCAGACTACACTGGAGAGTTTTCTGAAGCATTTCTAAGGCCTTCTCAAAAGTAACTGTGTCAGGCATTTGGGGAGTAAAATTCACATAAGAACCCACCTTGAGAGGACACAAAATTGATCGCATGTACCCGTGTCTCATACAGCTCTTTTTAAAAGCAGAGGGAGCAGGAAGGAGAAATGACGGTTTGCACCTGAAAGGGCACTGCTTATTAGTTCTAATTCCTGTTGGTTTCATTGCGGGGGGGATAGGATCCCCTCTCAGGCAGTGTCCTAAACAGTGAGACAAATCTGGCAGTAATTTGACTGGGCTACAGTCCTTTTTTCCCAATAAGCTATGACTTTTTCTCTATAACCTTTTCTTAAAATGAACTTGTGGGGAGACACCCATGATAAGCCCCCATCCCTCTGCCAGGCAATCACTGCAGGGGCCTCTTCTTCTCTGCTTCCCACTGTTTCTTAGCAAAGACACTCTGCTGCTTGCTGCAGAGAGGATGTTTTTTGGACTGTTACTCTAATTCAGATTTAAGATCCTCTGCAGTCTTCAAGCACCCATCATAGGCTGGAAAAGGAGATGTCTGGGAAGGAGTAAGTATTGTTTGCTGAGTGCTTCCATCACTGGCTAAACTGCATGATGGGCAGGGATAGAAACGAGCCACCAGCTGTGTTTCCTGAAGGAGATGATCCCCATTCAGGGACATGTTTTCAGCCACCCCATGAGCTGCACCCTCAAGGGACTCCTGTTCCATGGACCTGGCTCCCACAGAGGTTTTGGCAGAAGCATCCAAGTGTCTGCTGCAGTACTGTTGCTGTGCTGGAAACAGCTGTAGGCAAGCTTGCTCACAAACTTGGATCTAATCTCCCAAAGTCTACTGACATCTCATTTCAGGCTCCCCTGCCTGATATACTATTCTGAACCCAGATTATAACTGATTCCTAGTTCAGCCGTCCTTTCTAATAAATTTTAAAACAACATTTTATTGTTGTTGTCATTATTTAGGTTTTAGTTGATCCTCACATTTCTCCCTGAAGCTTTCACATCACTCAATATTTGAACTCTTTTTGGCAGGAAAATTGTAGTTGATGCCTTGCTTTGTTTTTCTTCTTGAGCAGATGAACTCTGCTCTTTTTTAAAATTTTTTTTATTGGTAAGGACATTCCGCATATCTTTGGTGATATAGGACTGAAGTCCAGCTCCAGCACAGAGAAATGGGTCCAATCTGTCATACAAGATGAGGCTTTGGGTTAAGGAACACTCCACCAAATCACTGGTACACCAGTAAAAGTCCTTTTTCTGTGATTTTGCTGCAGTGAAAAAAAAATTGTTGCATTAAGAAAATATATGATGAACGATCAGGTTATTTTTACTCTGAATTGTATTTTATATGAGGCAGTCATCAGCAAAATGAGAATACAAGAGTTTCAGTTTATAAAGCCGGAAGGAATCATTAGATCATCTAGTCAGGCTTCTGAAATATCATAGGCCATTAAGTTTCATGCTGGTATCTTATATTAAATCCAAAGGCTTTAGAAAAACTAAAGAATTTCAGACACTTATGTCTTTTGAGAAGATTAAACTTCATGTTACAAGCAGAATACCAGAGAGATCAAGTTGCTGCCAGAGGAGTCATGAATGGCAGAGAATTGACTAGGAGCAGGATGTTCCCAGAAAGCCAACAGTGCCTTCATCACTGAGGAAAGTAAAAAAATCTATCAATCTTCTCTGGGAGTTAAGCTGCATTTCTGACTCCCCAGCCTGAGCATGTTGTGGACAAAGTAAGGACTCTGAATCAGAAAAGCAAGGGTTAACAGGGCAACCTAATCCTACTGATTTGAGAGACAAGGGAGATCCCCACTGAAGTCAGACTAACTGTCCCACAGAGTCTGAAGCATTTTGTTAAGACACAGCATTAAAGTCCCCCTTTTAAGGAAAGGGTTTAGATGGTCCTTTTCCTGATGGGAAATCAAGTCCACATGAAGAAAGTCAATTGCAAGACTTGACTGCACTTCTCCATGGCACTGGCTGGTGGGGTGGTCCAGCTCCAGAGATGAATGTAGCAACTGGATGAGCACACAGTCTTCATCCAGAACAAAGCAGCCACATTGGCTGGGTACTCCTGAAGCTCCAAAAATGGTGAACTTGATGTTCAGATCACACTTTAAACAAAATCCTTTTCATATTCACAGTCTTTACTGTCTCTGAACTTTTTAAAGTTTAATAAATCTGAATATATTTAACTGTCAGCAACCATGAGCCATGAAATAGCATAGAGTGGGAAAATGTACAGAAGAATTATTCCCTGGGGAAAGTAGCAGAGGAATGAGCATTTTGAAGTGCCCAAAACAGCTACCAATTAAGGTATACATTTATCAAATATTCATTGACCCCATCCTGCTGTAGGTTTCAAATATTTAGCATGAAGATGTGGCCTACCTTTTAGTGATTTTGAAGGGGTTGAAAGAACATCAAAATCCAGATGACAGATAAGACATCAGAAAGGCAAATGCTAGCCAGATAGATATGGACAAACTTTCATTATAATCATCTCACAGTGAGGTACCTGCATTCAAGAGAATTGCTTAGGGGAAGAGCTGTGAAGAGCTACTTTGTCATCTCAGTGCATCAAGACCCATTTTCTTTGATTACAGCTGAAATCTCTATGCTCTGATGATTCAGGATCTCTCAATGTATTTCTTAAGTGCTACTTTTTGATTATTGAACAGGAATAAAGTAAACAGTGAATGCTCTTGGAGTACCAAAGACACACTCTGGATTATAAGTGAGAAGGAGTCACCAAAGTCTGTCAGGCACCCATGGGGTGCATAAAATGGAATATTTGATGTTATGTTCAATATACCCTTGTCTTCCTGCACATTTGCAATGGGTTATTAGTCACTTTGCTTGCTGTCTTGAAGTAGAGTGGTAACCCATACAAAAGCAAATCACAAGAAGACTCAAGTTCCTGAAAGAACAGAGGAGAAAAGTTTCTAGCTGATATGTTGAACATCCTGAGGTTTTACTCAATTTCTCAGAGCCGTCAGGGTATAGTTTATGCTAAGGGGAAAGAGACATTAACACCTCTTACCAACGTCTCTGCAGAAATCAGACCTTGATTGGAACCTTTGGCTCAATGTCAGCTTTGTGCATGTTAGAGGAAATTACTCTGGGGAGCTACACCAGTGGGCTGGGGTATGTGAATTCAGTCTCCAAGCAACCTGGGCAATACAAGACACTGAAACAAGGATGTGACTGATATTTGGTTCAGCCTATAAATGAATAAAATCCAGTGCTTCAGAGTGAAGGAAAATAGTTCCTTTGGATGGACTGGTCTATTTTTATCAGCATTGACTTAAGTGGCAATCCAGGGTGAAAGACTTTTGAGATTTCTGCATTTGACCAGGAGAGATCTGCCAGTCAATACAGAAATTTACTCTACCCAAGATTTCTCTTCTCTGACAGGAATCTAGAGGTGAAATTTAATGGTGTATGATAACCACAAGGTTAGACTACATGATGATAATAGTCTGATCTGAACCAAAATAATATCTATGGAGAACATGGTATTTCAAAATTGATTTAAAAACTGGTGAATTGAGTGAAGGAAAATATTGCAGAGTGTGTTTCTCTATTCTCGACAGATTTTGTCTCTGCTTTGCAAGGGGAGAAAGCATGACAATCATTTCCTTTCTCTCACACATGTTCTGTTTTCAACATTGCACAGCTGAAGCCAAGGGCTGTGACTGGAGGTTGAAAACTCATAAAGTAGTAAAGCTATTTTAGTTGTAACATACACACAAAACCCCCCATATTTAGATGGCCGTCGGCACTGGAAAACATTTTATAATCTTGTTCTATTTTTTTCCATAACTTTATTTAAATAGATAATAGGGGAGGGACTTTTTACAAGGGCTTGTAGTGATAGGATGAGGGGTAATGGCTTCAAACTGGAAGAGGGTAGACTTAAATTAGAAATTCTGAAGACGTTCTTCCTATGAGGGTGGTGAGACACTGGAACAAGTTTCCTAGGGAAGTTCTGGATGCCTCATCACATGATGTGTTCAAGATCAGGTTAGATGGGGCTTTGTGCAACTTGGTCTAGTGGGAGGTGTTCCTGACCATGGCAGAAGGGTTGGATATTTAAGGTCTCTTCCAATCCAAACCATTCTATGACTCTGTGATAATGTATTTGATAAATTTATGTGAATCCTACTAGTATTTTTTTTCTGCACACAATGCATCTACATGTTCTGTTTCATTTCATACTTTATATTGTTACAAAATCTGTAATGAGTCATTCTTGATGTTTATGTGCACACAATTCATTGCAGGCTACACTCAATAATATATATAAATTCTGAGGATTATTTCCCTTTTATGAAAGTGGTTATGGAGTGACTCTTCATACTCTGTTATTGTGAAACTAAGTAAGAACTTGCCTCTTGCACAGGTGGTCAAGAATCCCAGTAGAGGAGTGCAGCACCATTTCAGAGCTGTTATTCCACATCCTTCTCCTACCCATGAAAAATGAGTCCCATGCTGCAAATCTGGCTTACCATGAATGAAACTCTCCATCCTCACTTACTGTCTCCAGCCACCCTCTCAACTGGGCATCCCTTTAGCCTGAAACATTGACACAGCAAGCTGCTACCTCAATAATAGAGCTGGTGTAAATCATATTTTTCTGCAAATAAACAATATTCTTCTCAAGTTTTTAGAGTTTTCATGTTGTTAGCAACATAAAACTTGAAAAGCAGATTTTTTTTTTCTGTCAAGGAGAAAATAATTATTGTTTTCAGCGATGTTCCCAGATGGCAGTAAGAGACAGGGCTATAACAGCACAGCTTGGACTCACAGAGTACCTCCTATTCTATGGGTGATGAGTGAAAAAATGGTTATTAAAATAACAAGTGTAAATCAATAGCATATTTTCACCCTGTTAAAGACAAGCATTAAGAACATAAGACCAACTCTGTCATTCCAGGAAGCTACACAAAAGAGTTCCAGCTTACAATGATCCACAGCATCCCTATCCCACATTTATTACCTGGGCATGGAGACAAATGTCGCCAAACTTCAGATTCTTAAGAACAGATCAGAAGTTAATAGGAGAGTGGGTCATAGGAAATCAAACCACCTTTCCCACTTTCATCTGCAAAAACAAAGTATGTATCAAAGCTGTCTTCCTCACTCCCTCCAGGTGACCAGCAGAAGCCTTGAGGCAATGGGAAAGCAATGAATGGCAGCTGTAAACAGGACAGACACTTCCAAGACAGGGTTTGATCCAGCTAGTGACTGAGGAATTTAAAGCCAATTCTGTAAGCACACCTCAGAAATGCTTGCGGTGAACTTAATGAGAGGGTTTTCTTGATGAAAATTGGCATCTGATGACAAGCTCAGTGATTTTGAAGGGATATATTGCAAGGGAATATGCAAACAGCATTAATCAGGGCCTATGCGGTTTTTGGTTTTCTCTGTCTACACAACAACCCTGATTAGGTAAAGATAATAATAGCTGTTTGTCTTTGAAAGTACACATCTCAGCTGGGAGCTTTACATCTTTGCAATAGTACAGAATAATTTCTTTTAAGAGAGGCAAGTGTCACTGCTTCCAGAACTGGAAGTGATACATATCTATTTACTCTCATGCCACCAAAATCCTTGTGAAAAATTGATGACAGGTTTTTATTTCTTATAAAAAGGCAGCAAGATATATCACTGATATCACAACCTTGGACTCTCACTCATTTCAAAAGATCCATAAACACTAATAGAGACAAAAATATCTTAATTCATTTTAGCTAAAATGGAAAAGTAGCTAAGAAAATGCCCAAAATTATGTTCCTAAACTTGGAATTTGAGTCATTTGGACAATCTGTGACACTCTTGTTTCTCTCTCTGGCAGTCAGAAGACAGAATGTTAGCTATTTTCTCTAAAAAAAAGAAAACAGGCTAGATGTTTATTCTTGATCCCTATGGCTAACCAGTGATTGTCTTCAGATGACTCATATGACAGACAACTTTTATCAATGCCTACTCTAAGCTGTCTTCTAGCAGCATGTTGTCAAGGTCCATGACAAAATTACAACCTTACTTCTTTATTCCCAAAGTTATTAAGCACTTGCAGTGTCCTTGGAATAGACTGCACACGCTCCAGAACAAGGCCTCAAAACCACCCAAGCAGAGCTCCCAAACAGTCCATCTCACTTTGAATGAACACAAGAGCTTGTTGTTCTCCTCTTCTAGTGCAAAATAAACAGTAAAGCTGAGATAGATTTGGTTATGCTTTGCCTTTTTTTCTTAATGACCAGAACTCTCTCTGTTTTCCCATTTTTGCATCTGGAGAAATAAGATATATGTAACTGCATTTGAAAACAAAGCCATGTTCTGCTTTATTTATTTATTTTCTGTTAGCAATTTTACACTAATGATTTTTCTAAACTGTATTATGGCAAGATGTTGTGTGCTCTTGGAAGAAGCAACCTCTATACAAAACATATAACCCACAGGATGTGTATCCTAAGCCATAATTAGAGTGGTTTTTGTTTGTTTGTTTTCATTCTAGCTCTCCCTCTCATAAAAATCTTGGTTTGTAGACAGTTTAAAAACAATCAGATTTAATAATAAAAAACCAGAGATTGCCAGAAAGCCAGCATAGCTGGTCCCAAGTGGATGAGTATGTGGCTGGCCCACATACTCATCACCAGGCTAAAATTTGTGCTGACGAGTTTTAATCAACACAAGTAAGGATGTTGTAAGCCAAGAGTAAAAGCAGTATCCTGTATAGGATTACTGTTACCCCAGGCCCCAGGGAGTGTGTCAATACTCCTGTAGAGAGGAAGTCAGAAAGGGTTCTTCAGTTGTTTAAAGAATTCTTTTCAATATTTTTTTCATTTGGGTGCTTTCCAGTGGAAATGTTTGCCCTCTCCTCCTCTGGCACTCCGGTCTGCTCATCAAAAGCCTAGGGAAGAACATCTGAGGTCCAGCACCCAAGCTTTTTGTGTTTTTAATATTTTGAAGCTAAGGTTATAGCAACAGGTACAATGATGACTTGGAGGCTTTATTTTTTTAATTATTTCTTCCTTCAGATGTTTGTTTTCTAATGTAAGTCATGCACTTTCATGGCTGTTTCACTGATTTCTCCTGCCACCTTTGAGCATGAATGCCTTCACTCATTTTCTGCTTGTGAGCTGCAAAAATTTCAACTTGCAAACCTTGTGTCCTGATCAAGATTGAAAACTTGATGACCTTGTTTTAAAAAGCACAGATTTCCCTCTCTGAAAAGTAGATTGCATCTTTGTCCTTTCTGTCAAATTATTGTTCTCTCTGTGAAAGCAATCAAGAAGGCCACAAAGAAGTTGCTAAACTTGGGAAAGGTGAAATGCCAGAGCATGTGCATTTTGCTTCTTGTGTGGGTAGTGAGTCAATGTTTAGTTTTGCACTTGGTTATGTTTAGCTCTTATGTCTTCCTCAGCAGAGTACCTGTGATAATTAAATATCATGTGTTGATTTGGTTATAAAACACTTACTGTTTCTGTCATGAACGTACATTGCATGTGTTCCATGGCATATTCGGGGGTTTGGCATTTCTGAACCTGTATGCTAATGACATATTTTAAGCGAGACTTTTTCCTCCAATTTTCTTCCATCAGTCATTTTACAAGGCTTTGAAAAGACAGGCTTTCAGTGCATTCCCACAAGCACACACCCTATCACCACAGGGTGACTGGCACTAGGCAATGGCTTTGACAGCTTTCAAACAGGAGTCACTCAGCAGTAAAGCCAAATGTCCATGGTATGTCCCTTCCTGCAAGATGTTACAACTCTCATGTGCTAAGCAGTTCATTTGGTAATTCTCTTACATATTCCCATTTTTCTACTATGGAGTAATGATTTGGGATAACACCTGTCTCTTCTGTTGCAATAAAAATATGAGGTAAAGCTTATTTTTGGATGTAAAATTACACCTCACAAAAATCAGAATAAAGTTTCAAAACGAGCAGCTATGTGAACAGCATAGTGGATCCATAAACACCCAAATCACAGGAACATTTCCCTAGACGTTCTTACATTGATGCAAAGTTCCCCTGAAAGTTTCTTCTGCAGCAAACATAAATGCTCATACAGAAAGGAGAGTGGGCAGGGCACTAGTTTGGACACATGCATCCTGACCACACCACAACTCATTGCTGCTCTTGTTAGTAGTACTGTATTGATTCTATAACTGTGATGGGAAAGGGGAAGAAAGATGAAGGTGTAGGCTCAGGCAAAGATTGATAATCATCTATGAGAGTATTAAATTTATAGTGTTTACGCTGAAGCCAGGACACTGACAATATTACCTGCCTACTGTGAAAACAGTAAGTGACACATTAAACCATCCTATAACATAGTAGTAAATCTATGGTCTGATTTTTTTAATGTTACAAGCCAACTGGAAAATGATGATGAGAGAGGAGTCCTTCCTCTGCTCTTGCAGCTAATTACAGTGTGGATTTTAATTAACCTCTTCCCTCCATTACCCCTGCCTTTTATTGCAGAACTGACTTATTTTCTCATTTGATAAAATCCAGCCCTCAAGCATCGCACTGGCCTCTGGAAAGGGATTAATCCACTTGAAGTCAGCACTAGGGGTCCAAGCAGGTGTCCAGAAGCAGGTGTGAGCTGCTCTCAGTAATTACTTTCAGCTCTCAAATTGTCCTTCAATGCCTATTTGAAATTTAACCTTAAAAGAATCAAATGGCATGAACCCCATGTCATCCTCAAAGCATGCCAAACTCAAAGCAAGAAAGGTTACAACACAGTAACTCCTCCATTTTTTCTTGTCACTAAAGGTCTTTGCAGATGTCTAAGATGTAAGAGATTAGGAGAGGTGGAGGTTTTACCTGAGGTGTCAGAGTGCTCTTGAGAGAGGCTTGAAAGAAGCTATGCCAACATGGGTCCATTTCAGGAGCACAGCTGAGGAGTCTGTGGCTGGCCAGAATTTGTGAACAGGGCAGCCAGTATCACCTGGCCACAGTAAGATCCAAAGGAAAAAGACTTTCATGCAAGCCATAATGAACCCATATTTCTTTTCTGTCTCTGGTGGGAATGTATCTCAAGTTACTGTATTTTAACAGTAATACTGTTACTTGACAGTTACTTCACAATAGACTGTAGTCTCAGACACAGTTTCTTACTCTGGCAAATACATTCATTCTCATAGAGAAAAATACAATGGAAAAAAAAGAAATTGCAGCTCTGAGCAAAATGATTACAGCAAAGATAGATGGGAATTAGACCATACAAAGAATGTAATTTTAAGCTTTTATGATCACAGCCTAGATGTTGCAAAATGCCTATGACAAATTATGTTAACCACATCTTGGTTACAGAGGAAGAACAGTGCTGTCTCATCTTTCTGGCCACAATGGGATTCTAATCTTTTTACTACATTAAGATGGCACATTTTTGAAGACACCTTGGTAACTGTAAAGTGGTGTCTTCATTTTGGTTTTGCTTATGTTATACTTTTTTTAAAATGAATTTTATTGAAGGAAATGACAAAGTTCTCCTTGGGGGCACAAGTGTAGAGTTTTACTGGATATCTACTAACCTCCTCTGAAGTTTTGCAGCTTATTTGGCTTCTCCTACCTTAAAATGCATGAAGTCTGTTTAAAAATCTATCTTTTGCATAGGAAAATGAAACAGTCTTCATAAGCCTAAAAGCACTTGACCAGGCTTTCTAATGTAAGGGATTCTAATTTGTCACCTTAAAAAAACCCAACAGTAACTCTGAATATTATGTTAAAAGGGTTTCCTCTAAATTCTTTAAGTTCCTTTAGAACTGTGTACAATCCTAAAAAAAAATCCAGTCTTAAATCCAGATGCAATAACTTTTCAAGTAATGTCTTTCTCTGCCCTTTTTCTATATTAATGCTTTCTAAACACTGATCTAATTAACTGAAAAGTATTTTCTAAAACATCCATCATTTGCTGTTCTGTTTTACCTTAAGTTGCTTATACAATCTCCAGTTCCACAATTAAATACCTATGGGTAAGTTAAACCAAGCAAGGTATTAACAGTGTGTCTGACTTGAATGTGCAGCCACAGCAGTCAGCCACTGCTGATGACCAAGGTCATGGTTCATCCCCAGCCTGGGCTCTGCCTGGATTCCTTCTCCCAAACAACCCTCTGTAAAGCTTTAATTTCTCTCTCTGACAGTGAGCAGCTTTCTTTTTTAAAAGAAAAATAAGCAAGACAAGTGAAAGAAACCCTTGAAGCAGAGTGGATAGTCAGCCAGTTTTCAAAGGATGGCACACTCCTCTCTGAAGCACAGAGACAGATCTGGCAGGATTTGTCCATTTAAAAGGTCATTAACCAGCCTGGCCTGTACATTTAAGCCTATGGTTGATAGCAGCGCTGCCAGGCTGACAAAGTGAATTATGATAGTAGCTGTTGAGCAATGTGCATTTTCACAGTGTCTAAGCACAGTAAAATTTAGCAGATGTGTTTCTCTAATTGTAATGTGTTGCAAAAATTCACCACATTCACTTGCCTGCAGAAACCTCTTGCAACTAGTGCAGTAAGGCAAGAAGGGGCACCAGGGCACCAGGAAGGCCAGTGAGTCCTAATAGAGACACTGTCAGACCCTGATATCGCTGATAGGACCTCCATCCTCCCAGGCACTGTGTTGTCTTTTTTTTCATCAGTTGGAAACTTTACTTCTGCTATAGGTTAAATCTCTGTGAGTTTTTGAGGAAGCAATATTTTATCATTTTAATAATGGGAACAGCAAGCTTCTGCAACATTTAGTACTATAGGATGAATTGTACATAAGATCACTGGAGGTGGAACAAGTGTTTCTGGGGATATGGTGCTACAGCAGTCTAGACCAGGTTCTTGGTGGGTTTTGGCTGAATTTTCATATAAGTGGAGAGGCTGCACATTTAAACTGGTCTGACTGGTTGTGACAGACAGCTCTTATCCCATTTTAAGGAGAAATCTACAGGCACTTGTAGAGTTATGGAAATGATGAATTTACAGAATACTGTCTGAAGAACCAATGCTATCAATACCAGTAACAACAACATATTCATTGATACATTAGCTAACACATTTTTTAATCACAGTAACAGACAGTCAATGTAACTCTGGAATTTCAGCAAGGAAAAAGGGCATTAAAAGACAAATGGACAATGAAACAGAATGATAGAAAGCAACTACATACATGACAAGTTGATTCAGCTTATATTTAAAATGAAAGAATATATAGTAGGTCTTTAGCTAAAGATTTGGATTTCAGAAAAGCAAATTTAGACAAGCTAAGGAGGCTGATTAGAAAAATCAGTTGGACTGAGATGATATAGCAGTTTGTGAAAGGAGAAAGGAATTTTCTACTGCCTGAAGAGCTAAAAGTAAGAGAATCCTTTACATTCAGCCAGAAAAACAAGCAAACAACCAAAAAACCCAAACACAACAACAACAACAACAACAACAAACAACAAAACAAACAAACAAACAAACAAAAAACCCAAACAAAAAACAAACCAGAAAAACCCCACAAAACAAAAGCCAGAGAAACAGCAGATCCATGGAACAGCT
>JANIJG010018365.1:0-106370 GCA_024611175.1 Megaceryle torquata | reverse complement strand
ACTGTTAATTTAGTTGACTAAGAGATACTAAAGAAACTGATCTTTACTGTTAGCCATTGGTGATCAAGCAACATCTCTTCCCCAGGCTATCTGCAAGCCTGTCTATGTGTGGCATCAAGTTCAGACCAGCCACACTGGAAGTACATCAGCATCCATCTGCTGGTTTAGCAAGGCTAGGCAGAGGAGACAAAGCCTGTTCCAGGAAAGACAGATTAGACTCATCTTTTTACTAACTCGTGGTTCAGTCACAAAAAGCAGCTTTCTCCCTTACTAAACAGTTCAGAGATTAGTATTTCAGGAACTCCCAAGTTGACAAATGCCCTTCCTTCTGTAAAAACTAAAGGCAGTTTTAGAGATGTTAAATAGTTGAAGGATTAAGGACATATGCAACAAAAACGACAGAAGATTAATCAATACAGAATTAATTATTACTATCCACAAGTATCAGAACACTTTTCAAAACAAAGCCTTAGGCTGATGTGCAAGCATACAGACAGGTTTACTCAAGTACACTACAAGGAAATAGTTACTTAAAAACCTTGCAAATAAGATAGTAATTTATATTATCACATATATGGGGTGATACTTGAACTACATCTTAAGTGATCAGAAAGAGCGTATTTGATTCTAGTGGTGCAATTTAATGCTACACAGGGACACTTCCTTTCATCTACATAAAAATGCTTTACTGCATAAATAATCAGAGAAATCCCATCTGTAACTCAGTTTTCTAGCTACCTGAGATGTTAACTTAAAGTACTGATGGAACAGGAGTGACTAATATTCTCAGCAGAAGCAGTGTACTGATTCCAGTCTTATTTAGGCTGCTGCTGAAAAAAGTTAAATACAGAAGCTGCTCAAACACTAGGACAATTCCCACTCTACTGGCAACACAGGTTGTACACTTACATTTCAAGTCTTGGGAAGATACCTATTTAGCTCTGTCGGTTGGTGAGTCATACCCTTGAAGGCATAGTTTGTTACTGGACTGACAACAATGGAAGGTATTTGGATTGTTAAAGGAAATGCTAATTATACAGTAATTACCATAGCCAGTTGTCGTCCTATGTTTCCTACAGTCACACCTCCTGAGAAAAATATACATGGAAGCCAAGAACGGATGTAAAGAAAATCTGGGGATGTATACCTAGTAAAGGAAAGGAAGTAAGTTAGAGAAGTTATTGTCATTAACAGTATGCAAGCTGTAAAGATGCTACAGAATTCTTTCCCTGCACCCAAACAGTTACATAGGAGAAGAATCAGGGGGACCAAATTAAGTCTGTTAACTTAGTAAGCTTCTAAAACCAATGTCCTAGCCAGCAGAATTTAGAAATTCTCTCTCCTAAGAGACAGTAAATGACACATCAAGCCAGCAGAACTTCAGTTTGTTGAGCTATTACCATTTCCACATACATCCCAGTTTGTCTGCTCCCCACCCTCCACCCCTAGTTCTCACTCTGATCATTTGGAACAACTGGACAATTAACTGCCTTAGACAAACAAAATGTCTTATTATAAAAGCATGCCAAATATGTCAATAACTAACTTCCAGTGCATGTGCACTCCTGGTTTGAGTTAAGATGTGAGAACTGAAATAGTATTTCAAAAGTGTAACTTACTGATAAACACCATTATATACAAGAAACTGGGTTATCAGAGTTGCTACAAAGGCTATTGTAATTCCAAGTCCGAGACCACTTCTTGAACGATCAAATGTCCACCAAAGACCCAGTGATAAGGCTGCTAGAGTCAGAGACAGCTGGACGTTGTTAGCAAAATCTAGTTTCTGGAAAAAGATGTTAAGGACAATCCTTTTATGTCTGCAGACATCCTGCTGCTGAAGCTGAAGAAGGGAGAACTCAGACTGGAAGTGAGCATGGTTCTGTATCTCCAAGTACAAGACATTAAGGTTCTGGTTTTCAGACCTGCCAAGCAATCATAGCTCTTCTTCACTTTGAGTGGAGTGTGAGAGCAAAGGCAGCATCAAATTTTGTCACACTGAGCATATAAAGACTATACTATATCGTAATGTATTCAGCTTTTATGGGTTTTTGTCTCGAGTAACCTAGTTATCCCTGCTGACTTAGGTTTTCTTCTCAAGCCATCATTATCCAACACAAAGAATGCACTTACTGAACAGTTCTGTGTACCTCATTAATTGTATTAACTATTAGATGCAGACAACATACAGATTAAAATAACCCAACTTACACTGTTAAGCTTGCAGTTAAACCAGACATACCATGATGTCTATGCCTCCCCCCTCCCAGAACCCCTCGCAACTACTTTTAAGTGAGCTGTGTTATCCCTCTTAAAGTAACTAGTGCAGCATACTGTGGGTCTCACAGAAGTTCATATCTCCACCATCCTTACCTCTGTAACTCTCCTGAACTTGACGGGAGAGACAGTTTCATGACAACAGACTAAGCACATCGAGCAACAATGTAAACCAGTTCAAGGATACAGCACTCGCATGGTTAATGCCAACGAAAACTGCTATACATCGCATGACGCTGGCCCACTCTCTCTTGAATTTGTGTGGTTCCCCAAGGTGGCTGTCAATGCAGGGATACAGCAGGCCAACGACAGCTGCAAGAGAAGGAACACTACTTGTACAAACCAATATACAATGATTACTTCAGTATTACTGTATGTTAGCTTGGCAAATTAACGCTTGATAAAGTAGCAATGGGTGCTTATCATGCTACTGTAAGACTGATGAAGAAAAGTCAGTTGTTATCCCCCTACTTTAGAAAACAAAACCAACCCCCTGTCTAGCAAGCAGTATTCTGTTTCAACTTTTAAAGCAGCCATATATATTGCAGTATTCTGTTTGATAGTTTAAGACAGCGATATATATTGCAATGTTGAGGTATCTGCTTCAAGCTCCTTTTCCTTCACGAGCATCTCTCATTTGACATCGTGAGTAGAAGCTGATTTTGAACCAACAGATAAAGTATAACAAAACCTTAATTACAGTGAGGAATAGAATGTGTTTACTGCTCACATGCAGGGCTGACAGTTTTATGAACTTGACTCAGCTGTGAATCAGGCCTTGAATTAAATATTTGCCTGGACTCAAAAGTTTTTTGGCAGAGCTTTCTCTCCTTCAGCTGCACTGCAAGTCAGCCTATGCTGCCATCCAAATCAGATGGATTTTGACACATGACTGATGGCAGGTGTTTCTTTATGTCAGGGAAAAATAACTACTCATTCTATTAACCAGCTGAAGTTTTTAATCCTCAAGTAGCATTTACTCAGCCTTATCAGTCTGCAAAATGGCTGCAGAAATAAAACATAAGCTAGTGTTAGCTCAGTTGCCAGCAGAAACACTAGTTGAGTTTCATTCTTCTAAGCCTTGCAACTCCATGTGCTGTCATGAACTCCAGGGTTAGACACGCTGCTTTAACTAAAG
The DNA here is from genome assembly GCA_024611175.1 of Megaceryle torquata. Taxonomy (NCBI): domain Eukaryota; kingdom Metazoa; phylum Chordata; class Aves; order Coraciiformes; family Cerylidae; genus Megaceryle; species Megaceryle torquata. The sequence continues at coordinate 102,955 of JANIJG010018365.1, read as the reverse complement.
TAACATCTCTGTTTCCTTTCCTACTCTCTGTTGGTTTTGTTGTGTTTTTTGGGGTTTTTTTGTGTGTGTGTGTGTGTGTTTTTTTGTTGTTGTTGTTTTTTGTTCCCCCCCCCCTTAAACTCTTAAGGATAACTGCTGTGTTGAGAAAGCTACAAGACATACCATTCTCAGACAGACATGTGATCTGATGCTGTAACTGATTCATTTTGATGCCAGTTACCAGGACTTTCACCTTCTGATAACAACTAAATGCCAAAGTTTAATTTGACTGTGACAGGACTGTGAGAACTCTCCTTGAAGCATATCCCCTGGCACTCTTAAACACAGTTTATCATTCATTCAAGTTTAAGGTTAATCATTCATTCTCCCTTACTATGAGGTACAAACGGCACATGACAACACGACTGCATAAATACCACACGTAAGAGTTGTACAAAGCACTTTCAATGCGAATTAAAAAAAGTTACAGTTAACTTCCTGAGATTTCACGCATTTTTAATCCCCCCCAACCCTCCACCAAGGCCGTATTTTGCTTTGACAGGGACAGGAGGCGGGTTATTGCCGTTCGGGCACCTGCCAAGCGCCGGCTGCCGCGCCAACCGCAACCGGGCCCGGCGGGGGGCAGGCGGAGGGCACCGCCGCACGTGACTTCCTTGTTTTCGGCCCAGCCCGTGGCCAGTTCGTGCCGGCAGCCAATGGCGAGCGCTGCCTGCCACTCACCAGTTCGCCAGCAGCCAATGGCCGGCGAGGGGCGGTGACGCGTAGCGGCGGCGCTACGGTGGTGGCCCCATCGCGCCCACCCGTGTCCCGCCGCGGGCTGGAGGGGGGCTGAGCGCGGAAACGCGGCGCTGAGCTCACGCCCGCACCGGAGAAACGCGGCGGCGGTGCGGCGAACTCTCCTTCCCATGCTCGCTTCCGCGCCACGGCGTTGGAGCTGCTCACTCGCGTTTCCGGCCGCGCCGCAGGGGAAAAAAAGAAAAACAAACCAAAGGCCAAGGGACTGACTTTTACCCAAATACAGAGCTGCCAGCTCAAAAAAATAGCCTTCGGGGACGCGGGAAACGCGAGGGTGGCTCTTGCACGTGGGTAAAGCAGGTGCGCGGCCTCCTCCTTCCAAAGAGCAGAGCTCGTGGACCTTTCGTGTGGTGGACGTGCTAAGTTCCCACGTGCATGGGTCACAAATTCAGCCTCGCAACCTCTTCCCACCCCGCCCCGCGGGAGAATGGGAAAGAACAAACCCACTCCTGGAGGTCGCTCACTCACCTGCCGCTGTCCCGCAGCACGGGGGCACCCACCAGGCGGAAGAGAAGAGAGTGGAAATCACCTCGTCAGGGAACAGAGTCACGTTCCTCTGGATCTGCAGCAAGTTCAGCACCAGGGCCATGAAAGCGCCAACGACAAAGAGGACCACGCTCCTCTGCACCAGGTGCTGACTCAAGTTCAAGGTGCTGCTGCTGGTAGTGGTGCTGCTGGCACTCGAGGTGCTGCTGGCGCTGGAAGTGCTGGGGCTTCGTGTTCCATGACCCACCAGCGTCAGCGAGGGGCTGGAGACCGAGGAGCTCAGCATCTCGCCCACCTTGGCAGCCAGCCCAGCAGCCGTGTCCCCCAGCTGGGTTTTGTGTCTTCCCCTGGCAGTGCAGGAACAGCTCCAGGCGCAGTTCTCCAACCTGGGCATGGGCTTCACCGGAGTCCTGAAACACAGGCACAAGGACAGGCTGTTAAAACCCCCAAGAACGGGTCAGGTCCAGCCCTCCTACACCACTGACACAACGCTGCGTCCTCCTACAGCATCAGCTGTTGCCTCCGCTGGGCGGACGGCTCACAGCCCGACGGGCCGGGGGCTCGGCAAAAACCCTGCAGGAGCGGAGTGATCTGACCCACGGGGCAGCTGCGCCGTCGGCGGCAACAGTGCTCCAAGAGGCTCGGCCGCAGGGGAGGACACGGACACCTCCCGTCAGACCCGCGCTGCCCCCCTCTCCCTCGGGCTCGGGGTTCGCTGGCCGGCGCTCTCCCCGCCGGGTACCGGGGGCGCAGGCCTCCCAGCCCGCTCACCTCAGGGCGCTGCGCCCACTGCTCCCGCCGCCACCTCAGCCCGTGTGGGAGGGCGACCGGCCACCGCTCTGCCACCTCCCTCCCAGCTCGCCACCGCCGGCGGCCCGCGTCCCGTGTAAGGTTTATAAGCCCCCAGCTGCGGATGTCACGTTACCCGCCGCCAACCTACCCGCGGCCGGAGGCAGCGCCGGGCCCGCCGCTCCGCTCCGCTCCGCCGCCCCTCCCCTCGGGCCGGGCCGCGCCGGGCGGGGCGGGGCCGGGCGCGAGCGCTGAGCGCGGGAGCCGCCGCGCCAGCTCGGGCGCCCGCGTCCAGTCGGGTGAGGCGCCGCAGCCAATCGCGGCCGGGCGGCTGATATGACGTGCGGGACACACCACCCGCCTCCCGCCCGCCCGCCCCGCGGCTGCCGGCGACCGGACCGCGCGGTGCTGCCGACCAATGGCGGGTGGGGCGGGAAGCGCGCGGGGGGCACACGGGGCGCCCTAAGCGCTTCTCTGCCCGACGGTTGTAACGGCCCGCGGCGGGGGGAGCGCTGAGGGCAGCCCGGGTCCAGCCCGCCCGGGGCCAGCCCGCCCGGGGCCGTGGGAGTGGTGGAGATACTGGTGGTGGTGATGGTGGCGGTGGCCTCCATAGCCCAGACCTCTCCTGTTCGCCCTGCTCGCCCAGCCCACCGTGGTGCGTCGTCCCTTTGGGAGCTGGTGGTTAGTCATGGGGAAGGTCGAAGGCGTCTGCTGCGGTGTCTCCTGTAGATCAAGGGCCTGGTGATGCTGGCTGTTGTAATTCTAAAATGATGGTGTCGGGAGATCCTGCCAAGCACGACTCTCTAAGAAAATCATGTCAAAAACAAACACTGCCTCAGTGAACAGCCATGGAGTACCCGCCAGATCCCAGACATCGACTGCTACTGTTGGTGCTGACAACTGGAGCAGCTGCTCTGCTAGCACTGGCAAAGCCTGGGTTGCGATGCTCCCATCGCAGTGTATCGTCATAAAAATACAGCCAAATGCAAGGTCACCCTCTGGGTTCTGCAAGGGTCTGGAAAGCAGCCTGACAGAGATGGTCAGCCGTGTCTGCTGTACACTGTGTTAGAGTTCGTCACTGAGAGTTGTCTACAAAGGACAGAGCTGTCTACAGGACTCAGCTGATAAACTTCTAAGATGCTGGTTCTCCAGGACACATTGGTGGCGGTGTCTTGATGCAGTAGGAATAACTAGATTTCCTGTTTATTTACCTGGCCTCACTGGAATCAGCAGGTGGTCTTCTTTGTGTGAGGTATGCCCTCCTTACAGTTGGAAAGAATATAGAACCAAGTGGCTTCCCAAGCGATGTCACTGAGGATTGAATAATTGCTAGCCATCCCCATGATGGGCAGAATGGCCACAAACTTGGACCATCAGTGTTCAGTTATGGTTCAGTGATGGTTCCAGTTGTCTTTCATTAATGTGCTAAATCTAACAAATAAAAACTATGGAATCAAAGATACAGAAAGGGGCAGATCCTCTGGATGTCATAAAGAGTAAAATTCCTCTGGGGTATGACTATCCCTTCCGATCTCTGCTCAGTTCTGTCTGGGATGCAAAGAGAGTGGCTGAGCCTGCTGAGCAATGTGCCTTTGGATGATGTACTTGGCTGTCTTGGTGGTCAACAAATTGTTACTGCTACTGTTGGAAGTGACAGAAAAGCCCCGTATTTTTCTCTCAACACCGACTAGCTTGGGATCAGCCCAGTCCTGTCTCACAGACTTTGCTGCTGGAGTGCCATATGTGTCCTCTGTACGTGCAATTGTAACACTCAATTTCCATTGCTGTTTTATCTCAATAGTGTGCCAAAACAGCTTTTGGTTTTAGTTTCATGTGCTCAAATTCTTTGGATTCTTGTCGGACTTTTTTTTTTTTTTTTTTTTTCCTGGTCCAGTGGACCCTCTCTATAACTTTGCATTAACTATTAACAGAGAAAACAGTCTCAATATATTGTCCATTTCTTATGGGTTCCTCTGCAGAAACATTTGATGTGTTCCAGGAAATCACATGCAGACCCAGCACTTCCCTTCATGGCAATTGTGTATGAGTTTGGAATTGACACAGGCAATTTATCTGTGTCCCCGGCCCATTAAGCAAGACCTCTGGCAGCTCCAAATAAGGGCTGGAACTCATTCCCAGGGAAATTTTCTTTCTTGTTGAATCACTTTGAGATTTGTCAGCAGGACTCTGGATCTGAGGCGAATCAACTCATCTTTGCAAAAAATCTCTGGAGTAGACCTATGTGAAACATGTAATTCATCCTTGCTTGTGCTACATCTCTATTTGAAAAGATACCGTTCTGTATTATTTTCTTTTTCCCTTGGGTCCTACCCAAGTTCTTAGTGTCTGGGCAGAGTTCACATTCCCTTGTGCTATGTCTGCTAGTTTTCTTTTCTGAAAGAACCTCTTAAGCATTTTTTTTTTATCCTGTGTTTTTCTTTTCCTCATGGGTATGTCTCTTTTGGTATTTCCTGCAGCATGTTTTATTCCCCTTTTTTTCCCCCCATATTCATATTATTGTGTGGTGGTGCCCTTCTTTCTTCCAGGCTTCTTTCAGACAGAAGAAACCAACTTTTCAGATGTTAAAACTTGCTGTAGTTCTGCTAAAAGCATCAGAATTGATACAAATCTAAACTAGTTGAGAAACCAGCCCTGAGCATATTTTTCCTGAAGTTACCTGCTTAGAATAAACGCCCCTTATATTTGTGTTTCTTTACAATTGCTTACATTGCTTTACATTTCCTTTTAGAGTCCCCAAAAGGGTTGGGACTCTGCATGCTTTGATTAATGCCTGAAATTTTATGCTTAAGAGTTATTTCTGGAAAGAAGAGCTCATGTGTCTTTCTAGGATTAATGGTGTGGTTATTTTTATCTCTTTCCTTAGCAAAGACAGCAATTACATAAACGAGTAATTTCACCTGTTCTTTCATGCTTTCTGTCTTAAACTCTGTAAGTTCTGGACTCTCACAACCTGCTTTTCTCACAAAGACTGTTTCATAGGCCTCTTACGTGGGAAGTTCAGGATATGTGGACATTTTATTTTTCTCCCTACTTAACCTGGATAAAAAGTGATCTGGCTGCTGATAGAATCTCAGAAGGCAGTGGTAGAGAATCACAGAGCAAGACCTGTATTATGTCTAAAGCTGCTCTCCCTCTGCTTCACTGGAGACTTTTTAGAATTTATTCACCTTCCAGACTTTCTCCTATTGATACAGAGAATAGAAACCTTCCTAGTCACAAGGTAAACCTTAATCTCCCGTGTCTTCACAAAAGGATTTAGTGGCATGCATTGTTTGATTCCTGATGCCAACTGTATGTACAGGAGTTCAAAAAATCTTTTGACAGCAGCAGCAGTTGATTAGTTTGGGTTCTTTGCTCTATCAGCGGTCTCCAGTGGAGTTGTGTGAATTCTCAGGAGCCTGCAGCAAAGCCTGCAGATCTCACAGTGCCTTGTCAGGGGTGAGCGTAGCTTGGTTATAACCGGCGTGTGCTGACTTCTGTAGGTTAGTTTTTTGAAGTTGCCCAAGTTCCAGAGCAGGAGCTCATTAAGACCTAGAAGGAGAAGGACAGGGAGTGATTACATGGTACAATAAGCAGTATGCAAAATGTACAAGACTCCAAACAAGACAAACCCTAACCGGAACACTTCAGGCATGTAAAACAAAGGCATAAACCAAAATGTGTTGGTGGTTAGTATATAATAATGTGAGTCATCCACAGCGAGAAGAACTTAAAAACTTGGCTGCTTTTACATAATCTGAGGGTGAGAAACTATAGTTGGAGTCTGAGCATGGAAATTAAGCCCTAAGAGATCCTATCAAAACTCTGTCTTTTTGTAGTTAATAATATTGTAGTGGGCATATGACAAATGTTATCTGAAGTTCTTTTTGTTTAGTTGCTGACATTTCTCTAGCTGCCTTTTTTACCAGACTGAAACAGAAAGAACAATTCTATGGAGGCCGCAGTCTTCAAGTGTCTATAAATCGATGGAACAACTCTCCTATAATTAGCTAATTGACATCCTACATGCAGCTGTGGGTCCTGACTCGCTGTCAATGACCCTCTGTCCTGACACAAAGACAGTGTCTTTGCCTCGGTCTCAACTTCATTCATCACTATTGTTTTGCATATTTATGTAGCAGAGAGTTCATTGAGTTCATACTTGATATTCAAGGCAGTGATTTAATCTAAACTTCATTATGAAAAAATACTATTTGCTTGTTATATTGTTGTTGAAAAAATTACTTCTTTGATGATGATAGTAGGTTTGTGAGGCTGGCATGAGCAGTGTTACTGAGGCAAGCTCTTCTATCCAGGTGTGGTTAAAAATTGTTGGACTTATAGTCTTGTTCTATTTACGTTTATATATTTATTTATACTAGCTTCAGACCTTTAAAACTACTAATTAGAAGTGGTGCTTCCATATTTAATTTTTTACGTTAGCTGTGATGTAAAAAGCACGACACTATGAGGACTGGGTTTCCTTGAAAGTGAAAGTATTGGCTATAATGCCTTTGTAAATGAGTAGCTTGTTAGTTTTCATATGAGGGGATGGCCAGTTTTTTATAATATTAGTCCAAGTCATGATAGTCTAAAGAATAGGTGAAATAAACAGAGGTATCATGATAAAGAAACCCATAAGGAATGTTGTCTCATGATAAAGAAACCCATAAAGAATGTTGTCTCGTGATAAAGAAACCCATAAGGAATGTTGTCTCATGATAAAGAAACCCATAAGTAATGTTGTCTTTTATATGCCTTTATTTCTTGATGGAAACATTACTTGCACAAAGAAGAAAACTAAGCACATTTCTATCACCGATCCATATACATCAGGTTTTGTAAAAGGGCTCCTCCAAGGTGTATGTGGGAGTGTGTCCATGGCTGGTTGTAAGCTCAAATATTTTTAATTTGTTTGGTGACTTGGGACCTGGTCATTCCCATACAGGAAAAAAGGAAATTTCCTCATGGACTGCAACGTGAACTATGTTCCCCTTACATCCCTCTTCTCATAGTACACAATTCCAGCACTTTTTGTCCTCTCACAGTGGCAACCTTCCCACTTATTCTTGTCGCATGTGACTGAGGAAGGTGCTTCTGCAATTCATTTGCTAGCCTGTAGGGCTAACCATGAAGCTACCATGAAGGAGGTACTCCCCCAGTACATGCTTTTAAAGCTTTAGATTTCATCATGCTGCAGTGGGGGAGACACACAGTGAAACCCTCCTGTAGCTATTCAGCTTGGAACGAGAAGTTACACAGGAGAGAAAGTTGCTTTATAGCATCCTCATTTTCCAAACTCTTCTCACTGTGTCAGGTAGAAGGAATGTTCCCATCTTCGAGAGCTAGCTGCAGCCTTTATGTCTGGTGAGATAGCCAAAGTCTAGATCAGATGACCAATTCTCTGCTCTACTCCTTCCTTCCCTGTCCTTACTGTGCTAATAACTACAAATAACAGAGCTGGGGCTACCAAGAATAGACTCAGTATCACATACTCTGGTTATATCTGTACATCTTCATGTCCCTTAAACTCTGGAGCACAGTGACTAAGAGCTCTAGAGCTGTTGCTATTGTATGGGAAACAGTTCCAGAGCTTGTCACATGGGATGATTCTGCCCCATTCACATTGCTTTTTAAAAAAATTCAAGACATCTATAGATCACCTTCCAGGACGGCATTACGACTGCATGAAAGAGGTCAGAGGAGGTGCCTGAACACAGACAGCCCCTCTTCCAGGCTGCCATCTTGAGACCATGAACATGTAGAGCTCATCTCACTGTGATTTTTTCCTCCCATCATGCTGTAGAGTCATCTGTTCAGAGAACAGTCTTGCTTTTGAACAGGACATTAGGAAAAGCTTTCAGTGTAAAGCTCCCAATGCAACCAGGAAGACCATCACAGAGGAAGACCAACACTGGAGAGAGATTTACAGCATCCTCATTTTCCAAACTCTTCTCACTACGTCAGGTAGAAGGAATATGCATGTACACTGGTGCATGATGTGGTATGAAAGCATCTCTTCCATGTTGTATCATGATTAGTACTGTAAACATTGCCACTTTTCAGGCAAATTCTTAAGATCCCCATTTCAGTGACTACGTCAGTACTCTTACATGCAGCTCACTATACCTATTTAGTAAGGATTGCTGTTAGGTATGTTTTCAGATTGTCAAACTGAACTTTAAGTTAAAAAAGTGGAGCATATGGGAAGCCTACTACTTTGCCTAGAGCAGTACTTCAGAAGGTGCTGAAGCTAGGTTATGCTGGAAAATGTGTTTACCTAAAGCTAAAGCATTCAGCTTTTATTCATAAAAGGATACACTTTACATGTAGTAATGAGATTGAGCCACTTGCGTGCAAACTCAAAGGACCTAATTATGTGCTAAATTGTACTAGTTATATGCTAATGTAACTCTTGATATCATGGTAATGCAGGATTGGACCTTATACAACAGCTTTAAATATACCACAGAAAATTCTGCTATTTTTACAGATACTGCTAACACCTTAGCCTGAAATCAAATGCTAGGTTAGGATTCTGCACATTTCTTCTTGTTAATGATCTGAACTGCACACTGCCACCGTCACTTGCTTATTCAGGCTTATTTTTGGATGTTGCTTGTGCTGGAAGAGTTCAAAACACCCAAAAGAACAATGTGCAGTGTTTAGGAACATGCACCGCACAAACCCAGTTTGCTCAGGTGGATGCATGGCATGGAGGTGCCAAAGTTAGTAGCTGTTGCTTTTAATTGCCCTTGGAGAGAGCAGAGGGAAATAGTGCCTCCAGTGAGCTGCTGAGATCCAGTTTGTCTGGACTGGCCTTGGGAGGTGCCCATTTCCTCCTCTACAGCAAAAGCTTCTGCTTTCTTTTTTCAGAAGTAAATGAAGTAGGATAGAGTCAAGCTTTGAGGTCAGAGGGCAACTATATGTTTCCACCCTGTTATCATACAGAATGGTCCAGAGCTCACCCAGGTTTCACTGTTTGGTCAGGTTTGTTTGTGTATTGCCTCACAAGGTCAGGTGTTCGTGACATTTGTAAAGATGAGATTGGCGCCTTCATGTCTATTACAGAGGCTCAGAAACTGTGATTGCAAAAAGACCTCATGGGAAAGAGGCATTAACCTCCTGGGTGTTACTAGTTTCTTAGGTCCCACATCTGGCAAGTAAGAAAGAAACACAAGGAATGAAGAATAATAACCCCATCAGAAGAAACTGTAGAAACAAAACATCTCAGGATATAATGGCTCCGTGACCTATCTGAGAAGATAAGAAGTCTCTGTATCCCAGCTGAGAAGCTATTGGTTTTCTCATCAGCCAACCCTGGCATCTATTCAGCTGAATATGCATTTAATTTTCTCACGTTCATTGGAGGGATCTCAACTGGAAACATCAGACAGGCATCTATCCCCTACTTCTGAAGCAGCAGCACAAAAATTTCTGGATATCCAACAGAACTTGCCCCTGTTTATTAACAATTAAGAATCTGCTGCTTTTGCTGCTTTGTGGTTATCTGGTTGCCTGTGTTTGCATGTGGAAATCTTTGTTCTTGTGCTCTGTTGTTTCTCCGGAATGGTCTGAGCAGTTGTTTTTGTTTGTTCATGCTTGGGTGGAGCTAACTGTCTAATTGGGTAAATATTTGCATGCACAGAAGACAAGGAGGGCTGGATTCCTATTGACATAAGTGACCTTTTACACCAGCCCAGCAATGTGAAGGCTTAAATAAAATTGATAACTACAAGGCCACTTCTTATGGTCAGATCATATAAAGTGGATTTAGTATAAATAACTCTCATGTCCATATTTATTTCTAATTACAGATGGCCTATATTTTCCAGTTGAGAGGTCTCATGATTATGACCAGGAGAGGGGAATCTGCCTTAGTCACTGACTTCACGTTCAAAAGTGCTTGACTTCCACTGGAACTTAGCCCTGTTGAAAAACAAGGTATTTGTTTACCAGCTTGTCTTTGGACATCAAGGGTGAGTTTTCCACAGAGTAGAAATTTCCAGAGTGAACATGAATAGGTCCAAATGCCTGAAGCTGTTTTGAAAATTGCAAGCTTGTGCTGCTCGTGGAAGGTGTGTTTGTATATATAATAAATACCTTACATAAATCTCACCAGGTTACTCTTGCATGTGTTATCATTAGCTAAGCTACAAAGTATACTATAAAGATGCACACCCATATGAACAGATTGTAATGAAGACGTACGACTGAAAAGTCTGTTTAATAGGTAATTCAACCTTTCTTTGTACAAAGGTTAATAAAAATGATTGTGACATAAGGAAAAGTGAAATTGAACTCCAAAGCTAAGGTGTTGTGTAGACCTGACCCTAGTTCAGCCTTTGTGTGGCTGTAACTATGAAAGCCTAGAGCTTATCGTGAACAGACTTATCCTGCCTGGTCTTGAAAGAATTGCATAGTCTCACAGTGCCATTGCTTCACACATGCCTTAAGGGAACAAGTGTCTGCCTGGAGATCTAAGAAGAAAATTTATATGAGATAAATACTTCATATATAAATATCCGAGAGTTTTATTTTATTATCAGCTGTGTATCTTGTTTGAAATTCTCACTGTATTTCTTCAAGGTTCAGCTATTTATTCCTGTCTTCAAAAAATAAATTGGAATAATTTAGAGTTTCATTTCCATAGGGCCAAACTCTGATGCTCTTACACTGCCTGGTGTCTTACTTCACCATTAGTTCCACTGGGTTCCTTTGTGGTACAAAGTATCACTCAGACTGACTAAAAGTTCCCAATCTATTTTAATCCTTTTATTATCACAGTGTAGTCATCCACTCCTTGTTCTTTACTGCAGGTCCCAGATTTTTGTCTGCCTTTACAATGCATGTTTCGAAGCTCAGATTATCTCTGAGCAAGCATTCATTGATAGTCAGCCCTATCTCTGTTCCTGCATAGTTATTCCTGTTGTCAGCCCCTACAGTGTGCATGCGAATCTTCCCATGTCATCAGTTTGTGGAGAAGAATGGGGATGTAAGACAGGTAATACAGATTGCCTTGCTGTTTTTGGCTGTGTCCCTTCTCTGGTCTAATCCACTGCTCATCCACCCCTACAAATAGCATGGGGGTGACAGAGCACTGGAACAGTCTGTGCAGATAGGTTGTGGAGGCTCCATCTCTGGAGACTTTCAAAACCTGCCTGGAGATGTTCCTGTGCAACCTGCTTTGGGTGAACCTGCTTTAGCAGGGAGGTTGGACTAGGTGATCTCCAGAGGTGCCTTCCAACCCCTACCATTCTGTGGTTCTGTGAGTGAGAATGAGCAGCTACAGAAGCATAGAGCCTACTGAGATCAGTTGTACCACTGCCTGTTTTGCCTTCCCTGCTTGGAAAGCATCTCACTGCAGCTCAGCACCAAACCATTTCACAAGAGTTGTGCTGAATAGTTTCTGATGAACTCTGGCCTGTCAACCGATGGCCAACAGACTCTAACTTTTCTTGTTGCCTGCGTCTTTGTAAACTCCTTTGTAGATCCTTGTAAGCTTGTGTTGAGTATTTTCTCAGTCATGTGTAACTGGAACTTATTAAAAAAAGCACGTATAACCCTGTGTTTTTCCTTGCTCCCTTCATTCTGAAAACTTCTATAACTTTATTTGCTTAGTGACCTCTATCCAGTCATAAAAAATCAGGTTAAAATTGTTCAGTGGCTTTAAAGGTATACGATAAGAAGTAAAGCAAATAGATGAGGCTATAAGGCTGAATAAATCTTTTTTTCATTAAGAAAGCAGGCTAAAAATGGTACCACTTTCCCAATTTGACACTGCTTAACATGCTAAATACATACAGCCTTCCTTGTGATTTTGAGATTAGTATTAGCAATCCTGTTTCTCTATAATGTTCTTCCTGCTTCCTGTGATGTCAGCAATCTGTACTGATATTTCAGCGGCACCTAATCCTCATCTTCTGGCAGCCACCCATGGGGATTCCTGCTTCAAGTCTTGCCTTTTTTCTGAGTGCTTTGTTTAGTGATGCTGGTGATATGTGTGTGAGTAGCCGAGGACTTTTTTCACTCTCCATCAGACCTTTATCCCACCATCACATCATTTTCTGAACACTTCCATCTTGTTTTGCCCAAAGATTTAGACAAAGCTTTCTAAGGTGGATTATACATCTATTTCATTGACTTTACTGTGAATGCTTATCTGAGTTGGGCAAGCAGAATTTGTCCTGTTTGGTCTTTGGATATTACTGAAGACTCATTTAAGTAGCAGAGAAGCTTTCTTGAGGGTAGGAAATGCACATGTCCTTTTATGCGTCTAGTCACCTACCTGGATCTGCAAAAGCCAAGTCCTGTCCATTCACGGGAGAAATTTTGTCAGGAATATCTGGTATTTGTACTGGCAGCCAGCCAGAAATGCTGAACTGCCCAGTGACTTTCCCCATAAGCAAAAGTTAAATTTGCACTTGAAATTTTTAAGCACATGTTTAAAGTCCACAACCTAGTTTGCTCAGGGTCATTAACATTTTGCTTTGCATTAGGAAATACCCTTTACCAATAAATTTCAATGGGAAAAGCAAAAGCCTGGCTTTCTTCCAAAGAATTCATTCATGAAAAATTCTGTTGAATAAAAAAAGAAATTTACAATTAAAACCAAATTAAATTACTCTGTCTGGTATGAGTGTTTTAGCCTAGACTAACTGTATGCTTTACAGATAGCTATTAATTCAACTGATGTTTTAGATTACAGTATAATAAATACTGTAAGAATTATTGTCATGCTTTTAATATTCCTGTCTGCATAACATATCAGGATTCTCTGTAGAAATAAAGTCTGCTGCATTTGCATGGTGAAGATGAAGTATGTCCATCAATATCATTCCCAGGGGAATGGAGAGAACAAGGACTGGGAGAAGGTGGTTTGGCAAACACACTCCTCTTGAGCGAACTTGCATAGTAGCTTGTCTTTATTCCCAAGCAGTGGAGCATGTCATTGCTTTTGCAGTAAACCATTCTTCAGGAACAGATACAAACCAGCTGAAAACCAACGAGAAACATAATTTTATGTAATACTATCCATCAAAAAACTTTATTCAGTCTTTTTGAAAGGCTACTCTTCAGTATGAAAAAGGACTGGCAGAACTGCGAGGTGAGCGGAGAATATTTATATCCAGTGGAAGCACAATTGGCCTTTTGCCCTCTAAAAATAGCTTGATGAGAAGATCTGCTTAAACCAAGTGTTAGTAAAATAATTTGGACCTAGGCTCAAGATAATGATGTTCAGCAAAAGCTGCTGCAAAGGTTTTCTTACTACCTATGGTGACAGGAACGGAATGAATGCTTTAGGAGACTGTTGTGGCACCAACCTGCAGTTGATCAAGGCTACCTTTTGGGAAAAACTGAATTTGTACTGGGGTATGAAAGTTTTAGTTTGGGTCTTTACAAAGGTTTGTTCCCAATAGCTAAAATCCTCTTTGACTCATCTCTGGTAGTTTCTTTACAGTTTATTGTGTAGTACATCAAGAAGTCAAACACTTTATCCTCCTCTGGACGGCTATTAGGAACAGATTCACTGACTCAACTGCTCAAGAGAACAAAGACCAAAATTTGGTTCTTTATTCCAAACTCACTCACAGAAAACTTCTCATTCCTAGGCCCACAGTCCCAGAACAAGAGAAAATACGCAAGTCCTTAATCTCTATGACTGGGTTAGCTACAGTATCAGTGTTGTTAGTGACCTCTTCTGATGGTAACCACACTTTTTTCTTTTTTTCCCGTGAACTACCTGAGCTATAGATGTTTCAAACTGATTTCCTATTTCCTTTCCTCATTCAGTCCAGCTGATAATGTCACCAGACATTATTTTGTCTCCTGGAAAGATTGAAAGGGGGAGGATCCAAAACCAGTTTAAATTAACTTTTCTCTGCTCACCTCTTAGTCTGTGTCGTTATGCTGGATATGCTGTTCCAAGAGACAGCTCAGGCTTCTTTATCTGCCTTAGTGGCTCTGCTTTGCTTTTCAAATCAGCAAACAAGAAGCCATGCCTCAAATAAGCCACTTCATTATCTTTTATTTTGGATCTTTTAGTGTTGTTGTTTAAATAAAGTAATATTTGTTCATCACTGGTAATAATTAGAACATGTGTATTTCCTTGTAGATCATAAATGGAATGGACAGTTTGCAGTCATTTGTCTAGCATTTCAATGTGGAAATCAATTCTCAGTTACCTACATATGGCTTGTCTGCATTGTGGATTAACCAGACTAACCTCAGTTTATTTACTACGTGGAAAGTTGACTTCAGACCAGTAGGCTGTATTGATTCTAGCAGAATGTTGCATGAACATCTGTCAAATCCATGTCTCCCTCCAGTTCAGCAGCAGTCATGGATGTGTGAAGGTATCTCCAATAGCCTTTGCAGGCTCCGACAGCAGTGTCCATAATCAGCTGCCATGGTCAGGCTCCTAAAGGAGCACTAGAGAGAGGGAGGCAGAGATCTAATGCTTGTTTGCACTCTTGCCTTGAATCAGGCTGGGTTTATTTTTGCTCTGGGACCTATGGTGGCAGCCCCTCATCTATCTGAAGCTGAGAAACAATCTTATTTGCTCCTTAAACTAGCAACACAGGAGAGATTTCCAACTTAGCTTAATTTAGTTAGTATTAAACTGAAATAGGCTGAATACACTTTGCCTATAGGCAAGGCTGCTGTTTCTGAAAACTAGTCATGGCCACAGCGAGCCCTAGTTCTGTGTGTTTCCCTGCTGGTGACCCCAGCAAAATAGTTTTCATTGTCACCTGCAGCATCAAACAGGGACTACTTGACCATAATTAGTATTTACTTTAAATTAGTAGAATGTAGTGAGTTCAGGCCTTAATGCAGTTTTCGGTCCAGTTTTAAAGGCTTAGATGTTTAAATAATAGACTCCATATTAAAATGATATCAACAAAAAGGATCTAGTTTGTTTTGTTTAATTGAAAAAAAAAAAAAAAAGATTTGTATTTACCTTGTTATCTTTGTTATTTCAAAGGGATTCTGAATAGAGGTACTATCTCAACCTAAACTGCGCTCGTGCAATCTTGTAATCAGTCAAACCAGTAATTTATGTTTCTGTTGAAAGCAGGTGAGAAGTAATTAACTCTTGTATTGCATTCATGTCTTTGCAAGTCTTTCATTTTCAGGAAGTATCTGAACTAACAGGTTTGGTTTTTGTTTTGGTTTGTTTTTTTTTAAATTTTAGACTCTTCCAAACTCCTGAGTTTCTACAGGAAAGCCAGTGCTTTCAGCACTGTACGAGAGTGCTTAATGCCTTGCAGAAATAAATCCCAGGAGTTTGGTCCTGTAGACATTGAAGCTGGTGGTCATATTCACACTGACTATTGATTATTTCTCCCAGTGAACTACTGGTCCTTTTTTTTAGGATATTTTCCCATCTGGCACACAGATCCAAAAGTTTATTTGACCATGTCCACTTCTGGCAGTCTGTATTCCTAGGTGACCTATTTTTGCAAGAGTCAAATGCTTATCATGGCAGGCGTGTTTTATTGGTCCTTGCTGGGCTCATGTTCTGACACCATTGCAGTGAGAGCGCTCATGGTCAATGACAGTGCAAGTCCTAGCTAAGTAAACTCATTCCCTGCCAACACTGCAGTAGGTCCTACGTCATCCACTCACTAGCAGCATGTACTCAAGAAGATGGGCTCTTATGGGTGTGTTTTCTATTAGCAGAACTGACTCCAAGACTAAGTAGCAAGCATGGACAGCATAGTGATGGAAGAGAGGAGTTGCTGTGCAGACCACACTAGTAAAGGAACGAGGACACCCTCCTTTTGTCCTGTTAATCTGGTATTGAATCACATATAACTCATGGTTTCCTCTGTAGTTTCATCTTACTCAGCTAAAACTGTTAAGGGTGTGACAGATCAGCAGAGGTGAGATGAGACTGCATGGCAGGGGAGGAGTTGCTCTCATTTAGATTTTTTTTTTATCCCAAAACAAAGATGGTCACACCTCTAATAGCTAGACTCAGCCATGTTTTCAGGTAATCTTAATAACAGGTTGCTAGAGTGCTTAGCTTATTCAGTCCATTCAGTAATTAGTGCCAGTGCCAAAGTCGGAAAATTCAGTATGGGGTGACTTCTTAATGAACATAGTAATTTGGCTCCAAGTAGAGCTCTGTACAGCTTCATGTATAGCTTCCTCTTGGGTGGAGCTGGACAATCATCAAATAGAGCAAGTATATGAGGCAGCTGAGGACAAAAAAAAATAAGCATTTAAATGCCCATCAGTAAGATCAATGCAGGCTGAGGAAAGCAGAACTAGAAATACTCAGGATGGATTAGTTCTTTTTTAGTCTCAAAGTGCTCAGAACTTTGTGCTTTTAGTTGGTGTTAGGGCTGATACCTCGAGCAATATCCACATGCTGAGGCAGTGTTTTTAATGACTGAGGGAAAGAAGCTGTCTACTGAATCACCAATACCCAAATGTGAAGAACCTAAATGTTTTTTTTAAATCTGAACATAATTAATCATAGTCTTGTTCTTTTCGTTATTCATGAAAGAACCACAGATGATGAGACTCTATTTACATAACTAAAAAAAAGACTTCTTTTATTTTTTTACCACAGAATCTGAAGTCTGCAACCTACAGCATTATATTGTTTACAAGGACTGAGAAAGGGATAAACCAAATAACTATATGAAACGTGTATAAAGAATAACTATACTAAATATGAAGATAACATTTCTCCTCATAAAGTTCCTAAACCAGAAGTTGCTAGAAGCTGGAAAACATTCTGGAGGGCAAACCATGCAAGCTTGTGCTGTTCGTAACCTGTTGGCCATTGTCAGGTACTGGGCTAGCTAAGAGCATTGGTTTGATCTAGGGTGGCTTTCTTCTTCACTCAGCATGTTGCCCATCTTCTTTGAACACCACAAGCAGTTGCATCAGATTAGAAGAATAGACAGTGTGTGTCACAGACTGTCCCAAAAATATTTATTAAAAAAATCACCAAGTAGACATTGTATAAGGACATGAGTAATGCAAGAAAAACAGAGTGGAAATTCAAGGAAGGGTGAAAAATATTAGGAATTAAAAATATGTATTTCCCATGATCTAAAATGTAGTAAGAAAGTACCCTAGGGATGAATACTATTTAGTTTAAAAAGTAGACTGAGTAGGTTGTTGGATAGTGCTGTAAAAGAAATGCTCACACATTTTCAACTGTTGACCTACTAACCTTTTCTTTACAGCATCTGTTATAAGAATTGCTTTGCAAATATTTTAGGGGATTTTTTGTTTGTTTTGTTTTGGTTTGGTTTTTTTTTTGTTACAGCAGACATCATCATTCTGCTCAGAAGCTGACGTGTCTGTTTTCTGAGCAGAGATATGCCAGAGTCATAGGGATTACTCAATATTTGCCTGCTTAAGTGTTGGCAGTAACTGCTGGCAAAGGGGAAACACCTTTTTTTGGCTATGTAGGCTACTTTCATCATATCTACCAGATTGAGAGCTGTAAAACAGCTGTAGAAATCCAGAAAGAGGAACCCTGAGGCCTTCAGTTTAAGCTCTGATTCTACACTTATGCCTGTGTTAATCTGGAGTAGATCCCATTACACTGATCTAATTTTAAACAAGTTTACCTGAACTGTAAGTATTGGATGTATTAGAGATGTGTGCTGGATGTATTCTGTGACAGAGAGTTATGCTGTATTCTCTGCTATACTAAATGGATATTGCCATATTAATTTTGGTGGGAACAGAACACTCTGCAGTGGATGAAGACAGGAAAGTAAGAGCTGGGTCCAGAACTTTCCACCTACAAGGTATAAAATTCACCAAGGAAGATACTTATTCACTTGCCAATGATGTTATTCATATTAAAGTGACAGCTTTTACCATGACAGTCGCATCAAGCTGACTTGGCTCTCCTTCCAGCGGGTGATTCCTTCCAAAAGACTGTAGAAGAAATCCAGACAAGCTTTCCCTCTGTCTGGTGTGTGTATTACATGGCTAGAGGACTGCAGTCACCCTGCAAGTCCTGAAATTAGTATATACACACAAAAATTTAAGGCAGATCACAGCTGAGCTCTGCTAAAATGCTAATTCAAAACTAGCTGCCTGTTTATCTTTTTGCTGAAGTGATTGCATATTTTGGAGGAGCTAAGAAAGGCCATAAGCTTTATAGGTATGACAAATTGCAAACCAGCTGGAGACAGTGGAAAGGGAAGCACTTTGTTGTGATGTCTGTCTTCAATGGCGAACGAAGCTAACTTGATGGATCTGGTGCTATCTTTGTTCTGACTTGTCTTTGATTAATGCCCATGGAACCTCAGGAGCCCCAGAACACTATTTTATACTTGTTTCATAACTGCCTGGAGTTTCTTACTAAGTAATCTGGCTGTGAGCAGTTACAAAGCTGTGCTTCTCTTAACATTACAGAGGAGACAGAATAGCATTTTCCAATTCTACACTGTAACAGCAGCAGAGACATATGTCTTGCACCCTAACTGTAACTGGGCATAGTCACAGGGTGTGAGAATTAAAAATAGCTGCTGATAACCACAACAGCTTCTCTTCTAAATGTCCTGAGTTCCTCTCCTTCTCTCTGTGTCTGCCCTGAGCCTCAGCAGACCTCACTGGCAGGTTGGGACCTGTGCCCAGGAGACTTTGCTGCCTTTTGGATGCTGCAGCACAAGATGTTGTTATGTGTCTGGTTGTGATTCTTCTCCCGAGGCTCAGGAGCTTCTCTGGCACTGCTCTCTCCTCTTTGGAAAGCCTCTGCCTCCACTACACACCTTGGAGTCAGGGATTCCCTCCCACTCTGATCTGGTATAGCCACTGATCCCGCAGATGCTCTTCTCTGAACTAGCACTTTTCTGGGGAGAAGGAAAAATCTTGCTCTGCCCAACTGGGAAAGGAGGTGAGACAGTGTGTGGCTGCTTTCCAGCCCTCCTCTTCATGGCCACAGCGGTGGAGCTGCACGGGCAGTGGCCACTGCCTGGGGTGTTGTGAGAGAGACAGGGCAGTTCAGTGCAGCGTGGTGATGCAAGGTGGTGCAGGAAAAGTGCAAGACTAATATTGCTGGTCTGGTGGGTACTGTGGCACTGTGGCAATATAAAGTTAATACATAATTCATAAGTGTCATACATTAGAGCTGTTTGTGCCATTTACGCTTACAGCTGTGGTACTGGGGTAGGGATGCTGCCTGTAGCCTCTTTTTAGTTGATACATGGAAATGTGATATAGCAACAGAAAACCCACCAGTATTTAACACCATCACTGGAACTGAATAAAGTAAAATATACTTTAAATGAAAGAAACAGAGCAGTGAGTGACTCTGAAACATTTGCCACCACACACAGATATTTCAAGCTGTCTCCTGGCCTGGACTGTGAGCACACAGGGCTCTAACCTGAGGTGCTGGAGCTGTTGGAGCTTTTGCCTTGAATGGTTGGTGCAGGTGACAATGTGTAGGTTGGAGAAGGGTTGTCTGTGTTTATTTTTTTTTTTCTCAGTGGTGAAAAACAGAGGGTTGGGCTGATGGCCTCACCTCTTCAGCATGTAGGGAGTCACTGATACACTGACAGAGCTCCACTTTTCACTCATGTGGCTGCAAATCCTATAGTCATTCATGTCTGCATATGTTATTCTACTAGCTAACAACTTAACAAGTTTTAGTTACTTTTTGTCAGTCCATTTTTCTTTTCAGTCTACTTGTAAGGATGGTTGCAAAATTATTTTCTGCTTTGATTTCCTTATGCTGTTGCTGGAATTAATTGGTAACTAAGTTTCTTGTGGGGTATGTAATGAAAATACGGTATGACACTAATACATTTCTGGCATGATTCGTGGTTACCAGTGGAAATATTTAATGATCTTTTTGTATACATATAGTAATTGCTTCTCCTGTATCACAATAATAGGTGCAATATAATTATACTCTTGTTCTTCTTCACATGAGAAATAGGCACATGAGTGGAACAGAATCAGAAAAGCAGAATGTCCCTCATATCTTTTCAATATTCATCTACTCACTTGAGATTCTGCAGTCTTTTGAATAACACTAGACTTTTATATTCAAAGTGATTGTGCAGCCTTAAGATAAACAATTCATAAGATAGCTAAAGTTCATTTTCATAACAAAACTAGGCATTAAGGAGTTATTCCTAAGGCTTTCCCTAAAGGTAAAGACTCCAAGGATTGCAATACATTCCAGATAAATCCTCCTAATATAAAGCAATATATTCTCAGTTACGCAGAGATGAACAACACTCACTTTTCTCTAATAAACTTTTACTGGAATCTGGCTGCTGCTGAAAAAGCCCATCTCTCTGAACAAAGGAGTCCCTGCCTTGTGAGAGCTCATTACCCATATGATAATATTATTAATTTCTCTTGCACAATTCATTGGAGGGGCAGTGGGCTCCTTGCAAATATCTAATTAGGTCTTGCATCATCCCTGAGCAGCAAGTATTATTATACCTGTTTTACAGTTATGGAAGTTGGGCAAAGGGGCTGCAGCCAGTGGCCCAGAGCCACCTGTCCTGTCCCTTCTCTAGCTAGGAATAGACCCTAGATGTCTTTACTCCCAGCTCTCTCTTCCAAGCTGTAAGCCATGACCTCTTGCAGAAGCTAATTAAAAACTAAGAAAATGCTTTGACAAGCTTTCAACAACATTATTGGTACAGCAGATTTCTGCTGGGATCAGAGTCAAGTTTCCAGCACATCTGTAATTGTTGTCTAAGTTGCTTAAACTTTTTAAAACCAGTCAGAAGACTACAGACATTCCTGTATTTCTGATACAGATCGAAGTTCACCACTGGCATTTTCATTGGCACCCTGGCTCCATTTATCACAGGCATTTAAAAATGCAAAATCCTGAAGTCAGTGACAGCTTCTTTCAGTCGCATGCATGCATCCAAAAATTGCTGCTGTCTGCAAATACAGATTGAGAACTGGTATAGTTTCAGTTATTTGTCATTGATTTGATAGTTCTAAAATTATTTTACTTCTTCCACTCTATTTTTAAGAATGTGGAAAGCCCTTAGAAGATGTATCCTGGGTAATTTACTAGAATTCATTGCAGCTCATCTGTCAGAACAACATGAATGGCCTTGTGTTTGGACTGATGTTAAATCATAAACCTTTAACTTATACATTTGGTTAGGGGTTGGAAAGAGTTAATCTGCAGGGCAAGCTCCCTTGCCAACTTTAGAAAAAGCAAGTTACGCAAAAGTTGACAAGAAGTGAAAATCACTGAGCAAGTGGATCTTTTGAAAGGAAATGTGAAATTTTCATCAAAATCCCACTAAACCTCCTCCTTTTGGAACCATGTACGGGTGAAAGCAATCTAGTGTCTGGACCTATGGCAGCTGGGTTTGTGCTGAGAGGCAGGGTGCTGCTCACCTGCTTCTTTCTAAAAATGTATCAGAAATTGAATCTCAGATGTAGAGAGGTGTGGTCAGGATATCAGAGGATGTTTTCCAACAGCAGATGACTTGGTGTGACATTTGCTAGAGCAACCCCATTTAATTCTCATTTTAGTGTAGTGATAACTTGTACTCCAGCGTAGTCATTTGCAGAGTGCTGTGCCATGCTTCATCAGAGTAGCGCTGCCAATGCTGCAGTGCATGTGACATTGCCCAGAAGCTGTTACTTGCATTAATTTTACTTCTTCTCTAGTAAAACTACAACTGTTTAATCATTCTAAGGCATATTCAGAGTCAGAGGAAGGATTTTAGAGAGCACTTTTTCAATTTGGGGAATAGCTTAAGACTGAACAGGGCATGTTTTCTTAGCACATACATTTAAAAAAAAACAGAAACAATCAGCTAAAAAGGCAGAGAGTGAGTAAAACTGTCCCCTTACAGATAACCTGATGGCCAGAAAGCTCTGAGCTACAAATCTTTCACCCTTTCAGCTTTGAGTGAGAGCAATGTGTCAACCATGGGGCTTTCAGACCAGCCCTGCTGCTGCTGGGAGCCGCTGCCCTGCTACGTGTGGAGTGTGGTGACTTGCTTTGCCGAGCTGCCTCACCCCTGAAACAGCAGCACCGCGGGAGTGTCGAGCACCGTCTTCCTCTATCAGTATTGCAACGTGGCAGTGTCTAATGCTCTTAGAGGACTGGATCGATAAACAATGCTGCCAGCTATTGGCAATGATAAATCTCCTCTCCACGTATACACCCTGTTTGGATTCCTCCTGTGATTTAGCATCTTGGCAGCTGCTGCGGGCCTGTCTGCTTTCAATCAGTTGGCTCCGTGCCCCGTCTTCCAGCGTATCAATAAATCAGGAAGCCTTCCACTAGATTCTCAGGATCTGACTGTGAGATGCCAGGCTTAACTCATTAGAGCAGGACTTGAGGGATGTTCAGTACCTTGTGGGAGCAGTTTCACCATTCATAATGTCACCCCACACTATCTCTGGCATAGTGACTGCTTTCCTCAACTATGTTCTCACCTTCTCTTACCTCTTTCCAAATGCTTTTTCTTCTACTCAGCTACCTAGACTAGAGAGTGATACTCTTCACTTCAGCCAGTTCATGCAGAAGCTAAGCTTGGGCTCATTAGTTTAATAGGATTCATTGCCAATGTTTTGTCTCCTACAGCTTTTATCCCTGATTGTTTTTTCCAGGAATAGCTAATAAATAGCATTGGTTTAATAAAAGACACCATGTCTTCCTGTGAGCCTTGTTTTCTCTGATCATTAGTAGCCTCATGGCAGTAAGAACATTGCATTTTTTCCATATTTTTGTAAAACTGTGCTTTACAGGATTAGGAACAAAGTAGCAGTGTTGCTGGTGCTGATGGAGCTTCACTTCTGTGAGGCAAGTGAGATTTCAGAAAATCCTCTATGTAGATATAGCCTATGGGAGCAATTTAACCTTCATTAAACAAACAGGCTGAAAGCCTTGACAATGTCATATGTGATGTGAGTGACTGCTTGTGCCAGCATCCTCACAAAGCTCTGCTAATGGCTTTCAGTCCTGCCCTCCAGCACTGCTAATTCTTCCTCTACTAGTCAGTCTCTTCCTATGAGGTATAATTTTATGGCTTTAAGCTGTTCCTTTGCTTTTCTCTTTGAAACACTGGCATTTTGACTTCAAACCCAGGAAAATTCTACTGCAGTTTAGACTAACACATGTGGGGAAGGGCAGTGTGTCTGGATACCCATGTGCATCTGGCCTTGCCCTGCCTTGTTGCGTGCAGCATCGGTTAGAGCCGGGCAAGAAGGCAGAACTGTGCTCCCAAATTAGGGCCAAAGTGCTTTGTTTCCATCCCACTTTAGGGTAAATAACTATGTAGGTCAGTGAGCAAGGATGACTCATACCATGTGCCCTGTATGTATTAAAACCATGCTGTTTTTATAGAGGCACATGCAGATTCCTGGTGAGATCTACCAGGGGCTGGGGCTCAGACAGATATAGTTTCCAGCTAAGTGCACAGAACTTGCTTGAACCATGGGGTATCTTGAATCCAATACTGGTTTTATGCATTCACCCGGGTCGAGAGAGGAGAAAGATGTTTGCTTGGTGGAGGTATAGGTGCAGATCTGAGTTAGTCCAGGTTTCAGTCCAAATTTTCTTATAACCTCTTTTTTTTTCTGACCTAGAGCAAGTCAATAGAAATACAGTTTCCCTGTCTGTACTTCACCTACATCCGCTGATTTCTGTGCAGAGAAGATCTGAGCACAGTTCCTGGTCTCAGCTGAACCACAGCCTCCTCCCAGTGATGCTGGTGCACGTTAGCAGAGAACTGAGACCCTAACCCAAATATCATTCTGATTGTCTTTGTGCCTTATCGTTCAGAGGCATGTAAACAAACAAAAGTTGGAGGGAATTTCTGTAAGAACAAATGCATGGCTGATATAAAGTACTTGACTGTAAGGTGAGGTCTCCTGGAGACCACTCTTTCCCTTTATCTCTGAGATACAGAGTTTAGCCAACTTGTTCATTGATTTTCTTTCCTGGTTGTAGTGGCAGCTCTACCACTAAAACATGGCTTGGTCAGGAATGCAGGAAAACAAAAAAGAATAAAATCCTCAGTTCTGCCACCATCCTCCAAAAAACTCTGAAACCTGAAAGCAGGGATAAAATCTCAACTAATCTCCACTCTTTTCAATAGAGACCCAGCACTGAGCCACCCGCCTTAGGCTCCTTTTGAGCACAGCTGTCCAGATTTAGGTTTTACTTTGGAGGAAGCTGAACTGTGCCATTGCATCCCCTCACTGTATGGCTGAGCTCCTTTGGTTTAAGGGAATCTAGGGTGACTACCTCTGGTGTTGGTGGCTGCTCTTTGACAGGTGTGTCCCAGATGGATGTGCTTGCAGTCTGAAGGACTCAAAGGTGTCTCATCACACCTGTCCAGCAATAATTCCTTCAAAGGGAGGAAACAACCTAAATACAGTCATATGTCTTTGAGCAGAGGAAATAGAGACAGGGAAATAATGGGACAAGCATGGGCAATTCTGCCCAACATGTGGGTATTTAACATGATGAGCCAGCCTGGGTCATGTGTTGGCCGCTGTGTGTGCATGGGTAAGGTGAGTCCCTGTGCCTTGCCCAGACTGGGAGACAGCATGAGAGCAGGGCACGCTTTGGATGTTTTCCCCTAAAACTCCCATGTTGGGTGGCAGCTGGAAAGCGGGACCTGCTCCCAAACACCATCATCATTCTTTTTAAGAGCTTTTTTCCCTGTTAATTGCTTTGTAACCAGTTATGATTAGACAGTAATGATTCCTGGGTCTAATGATAGGAAGTACTCATTAGCACATGGGCAAGGGAGCAGTTCCCCAGAGCATGGACTTTTACCAAAAGGGAATACATGAGAGGTGAGTTTCCAAAACAGGGAACTGAAATTCTCGGATATAATACAGCAGTGTGTTCTCCATTACCACCACCTGACACAGTCTAGAGGAGGACACAAAGGGAATCAAGTCTGCATAATACAAACTCTAATAATTTTAACATAAGCCTGACTTTAGCCACCTGGTTTGGAAACAGTTGCCCCCAGATATTGGCCTTTGACTGTGAAAAGAAATACTCACGGGAGAAGTTTCATTTAGAGAGCAAATTAGAGGCATAAATTAAAAAAGAAAAGCAAGTCACTTAGAAAGTAGCTACCCTTGGTGTAGTACAGCGAGCATCAGTGAGCTCTGCTCTGTGACTAGGGATGTTGGGTGCTGCAGCCAGCTAAATGAGCATCATGTTATAGCAGCATCGTCTATGTGGATGAGATGGGGCTGTTCATTTACATGTGGCGAAGGCAGCAGTCTGGGAACTCAAGGGCCAGTGCAAACTTTTGGCAGTGGCTTTCCTTTGTACCTAAGCAGAAAGATCTAAGTGGTCTAAAAAAACCAGCAGAAATTCACAGTAAAAAAAAACCCAACCAAAGGGAGTGAAGGAGACATCTCTGTCCATGAGAGGCAGGCAGTGCAGCGCTGTGCTGAATCCCCGCTGAGGTCCCTGGGGCATGTAGACATGACTCAAGCTGTGACATACATTTCCACAGCAGAAATGCATGAACTGATCCCAACATGAGGCACTGAGAGCACTCCCAGCTTGTTCTTAAAATGCAAAAGCAGAGTAATTCCTGTGTAGACCTCCTTCCTCCTGTAATTGCGACCATCACACACGGACCAGGTGACAGATGGCTTCGCATTGTGCTTTGAGAGTCCAAAATCAAGACATTTTACAAAAAAGTAGGCAGTCAACCTATGCCTGACCTCTACAACTGTGTGTACTTGCAGCAAAAGCTTTGCAAGCACTTTATCTAGTTGAAGTTACAGAAGCATCATTTCTGGGACCAGAGGCAATTATTCTGGTCTGGAATTTCAAGATGGTGTTGACTTTTACCATAAATACACAGAAAGGATTAGTTCCAGCATCACAATAGCAGGGTCCCAGGAAAACCTTTCCCCAGTCACACTAATGGGGGCCCAGATTCTAAGTGGAAAAGAGATTGTATTGTGTAAGAGGAGAGAAAAACGAGGAAAATCAAGGTATTGTCTGCCATTGTTATCTGCTGGAGGCCCAGCTGAATTTCTGCAGATGATAGATAGCTTTGCCAGCCTTCCCAATCCGGTGGCTTTTCTTCATATTTGTTTTGTCTTTAGGGAAACGTGCAGTATTTAGCAATTAGATGTTGATCCAACTACACGACAAGGTCAAGGAAAGCTTTTATGTTATTACAGGCTTTTCCTTCTAACACAAGTAGTTTTAGGGAACGTGCTCATGTGCCTCTTATTGTGGCAGCAGTGGAGTCTGTGACTGCAAAGTTCATGGTTTAAAATGCAGAAAAGACATTTACTGGGAACCCAGAGAAATACGGGATACAGATGAAATAGGAGCTTCCCAGGGAGCCCAGGCAGCAGAGATACACCTGGGAGAGATGCTGCTATGGCTTTGTGAATTCTTACGAACATCACTGAGGTTTTGCAGATAATCTCCCATCTTGGGCCCATGCTCCCAGGTGCCCAGGGCTGGCATTGGAAATAACTTGCAAATTAAGATTGTTTTAACTATGCCTTTCTCCTGCACGATGTCTTCTGTTGTGCAGTTCAGCCAGCTGGTTTGTATTTTACCCTGTTACTTTCTTTTGCATCATCTAACTTTCTGCATATCATTCTATCATTCTTCTTTCCCTTGCACAGCTGCTGCAAATTTTTTCAGCATAAATGCCACGGTAATAATAAAAATCCCTCCATCTCCCTAGTGTCAGGAAGGATGCAAGAATTAAATGTATGTCCAGCATACTGTAATACAAATTGATTTGAACCTAGCTGAAAACCAATAAGTAATAAGGATTTGTGGGCTTTTCTACCTCTTTATATGACAGCGGTAGAAGATGGTATCAAAACTCACATACTGAAACACTCTGTTGAAAATAACATTCACAGCAAGAGTAACTGTTGGTGGTTAAAGGTACATCCAGGATCCTGCAGATGTGGGTCTGGGCTGGGGACCCCTTCCAGTGAAGAGCAATTACCTGCATGTTGGTGAGAGTCATCCTGGTGGAAGATGATGCGAAGTGGTCTGTGGCTATCAGAAACTCATTGTGAATACAGAAGAGGAGGATGAGTTCACGCCTGTCTCCATCAGGAATGATCTGGGATGCCAAGTGGACCCACAGCGCATGCACCAGAGGATTCAGGTGTTACCATTGACGAGTACATCAGAGTCAAGATCTGAAGCTGGGAATCTGATGGAAAAGACTGAGGGATGAGAGAGCAAGCCTTTTGTGGAGCTTGAATAGTCAGTAGGCTCTCACCAGACTTGGGAACTTTTCCTCTCGTGGTGAGTTTTGCAATCTGATTTTGCTGAGAGAAACTTACTTTGGTAGGTCAAGGGTAGATTCTTCCAGACGCCCTGTGCTGATGTTGAGTAACACCAAGTCCAGCGCTGCTGAAGTCCACATCTGGAGCTGTTTTATTTCCTGCAGAAGAAGAAGCTTCTCTTAATCATGAAATGAGATCTCAGCCGCAGCAGCAGTCTGTTCAGCAGCAACAGCAGAGCTTGAAGCAGAGGGAGGAGCAGACGCTGAGATCTGAACCCAACAGGATTTCAGAGTGCAAAGCTCTAGTATTGCAGGAGATGACAAGAGACACATCAAAGCCCTCTTGTTCAGCACTTCAGTCTGTGTGGTAAGATGGGCTGGTTCTTGTATTTTCCACTTTAACTCTGACTGCAGAGCTTTGATCAAAACCCCAGCAAAAGCTCAGTGAGAGCCACTGCATCACAGACGCAGCACAGAGTTAATGCTCCTGATGAGGCAACAGCTCCCTTAAAACCTTGAAGGCTTCATGGAAGAGGGTCCAGAGACCCTTGTGTGAGGCAGCAATTTGCTCTATATCAAACGCTTGGGACAAAGAGGCTTTCCACAGCTCCTTGGTGATGTGGTGACTCCACCTGGACGTGCACTTTCCATCTCACCTCCTCTCCCTCCCCATGCTATCCCATGCCAACCCCATACCTTAGGTCCCATGGGAGTGACAGGGAGCTGTGCTGCAGTGCATCCTGGACCTGATCTGGATGACAGGGGAGAGGAGCTTCAGGGTGCATGTATGTGCAATTCCAATTAAAACCCCAAAGGTCTGGTGAAAAGAATTGCTGTTTTTCCCCTTTTCCACCGTCTTTCTTACCTAGCGTTGCCTCTAGCTTGTGCCCAAGCACAAAGTCCTATCAGAAGGCTTCTAGAAATCATGGGAAAGACTCTCCATGACCCTCAAGGGTGCCGAGTTGGTCCTCATTTGCTCTGTACAGCTCCTGGTCAACAAGTCAATGGGAGCTGTGTTTATGAAAGCTAGGCCTTCTCCACCCAGTTCTCATGGAAAACAAGGATGACAGCAGAAGTTATGGAGGATAAAGGCCTTGGATAAAGCTGTGTTAATCTTGGGTTTACAACCGCTTTGTGTTTTCTGTTTACTCCTCTTTCTGCAAGGTTCATAAAAGCCTGATGAGGCCAACAGGAGTCTCTTCATTGTCTTGGAAATGAATAACCATTATCTTGGTTCTGACCCTGAATCATCTTGTTGTGTGCAAGACTGAGCTACATGGCCAGCAGTATGCTTGACTCATAGCTTGTCATCTGTGTGACAACTTGCACGTAGGGTGTCATCCTTACAACAGCCTACACTTAGGGCATCATCCTTGCTTCTTGTTTGATCCTCTTGGTCCCTGCAGCATGCTGCTCCTCAAGCCAGGGCTTTGTGCCATGCAGGATGGTGCTTCATCCTGTCGAGCTCTTGCTGTGCTGCTGAGCCATTTTCAGCAGTTCTGATGTGTCTTCTACATTTTCTTCTTCTGTATCATCCTCCCTGGAAAGTTTATATATGGCTTTGTGGCAGTTAGGCTCCCACAGTGCAGAGGGACACAGCCACTGGGCCCCATGGATACAACCACTCCCCCGTGGCTGGAAGATGGGATGGAAGGGAAGAGCTCCATGTTCACCTGGCCAAAAGCAAAGAATCCCCTTTGAAAAAGGGGCTTCACCCTCAGTTCAGTGTCCAAACCTTTCAGTGCCCTGCCCATAGCTGCATTAAAACACCTGCTGGAAGATCCAAGCTGTATCCTGTGGTCTTTGTCCCCTGGTTAGAGCTTTCTGCCTTATTTTTATTCCATCCCACCAGTGATTCTTTATGATGGTGGACTGAAGTATACCTTTTTATAAACAAGTCAATACATGTAAATTCAGGAACTGAAATTGCCAGTTCTTGCATAACTTTTACAAAAATAGTTAATTTATTTTTGAAATCTTAAGAAATGCTTGATTCAGATGACTTGTCTGGCACAGTTCATACTAGACTGAGTGTAGCTGTATTAGAAATAACCTTAGCATTTTTCTAACATATAGAGACTTGATTCACTGTAGTCATAGAAAAAAAAAAAAAAAATCTCTGTGCTAAAATACCTCTGGAGCATATTCTCTTCTAAGGCAAATGTAATATAGGCCAGTATTGATGAGAATATTCTACTCTGATGAAGATCAGAGGAAGGATTTTATGCCAGCAGTGTTGATCTGCTTGGGAAGGTGAGGAGGCTCACAGGGCTAATGCAGCTTGCCAGCATGGCTGTGCCTCTTCCATTCAGCTGTGATATACTGGCAGCTCATCTTGAGCAGGCAGCTGCCTGTCCTGCCTGTCCTGCCACTGAGTCACTCTGCAGAGCGAGCGGATGCCCAGGAGCCCTCCTTCCCAAGGACGCTGTCTACTGGTGAGCAGGGCAGTTCTGCTCCCCAGGAGAGGTGTGATGGCATGATGCTGAGCTGGGCAGAAGTTATCTGACAAGTCATTACCTGGGCAGTGCTAATTATCAAAGAGAATTTCACTGAAAAACACTGGTTTAAGAAATTTTCTTGTGGACTCTCTCCATGGCACCTCAAAGACACAGCCTCACACTGCATCTGAAGCCTTTTGTTTCTACTTTTCCAGAGTGAAGTGTTCTGTTTTCAGTTCAGCTCTTAGCATTTACAAATGGTATAAAACAAAATATAAAATCAAATTAGAATTTTTTACTGTGTCAAAATCCAACATTCTGAATAACAAACAATTTCCTTGGAGTTTGCTTGAAATATCAAAGTTACTTGCTTTGTTACATTTTCTAAAATGGAAAAAAGCCCAAATGATGAAATATACCATTAAAAACAGATAATAGGAGCAATTATATATGTAATTTAAAAGGAGTAACTCAGTTTAAAATAGTATTTTTTTCTATCTTTTTTTTTCCTCTCTTTGTTTAACTTACCAGTGATAAAAATCATGCAGGTTTTAGATTTTATCTATTTAAACCAGATAAAATCTGCTATCTCCTTGGCATCATATTATTTTCCTAGCTTCCCTGCTCAACTTTGGATAAGAAGGAAATGAGCTTAGTGCTCTTCACTTGGGTATTCTCAGTTTTCTCATTTGGGATCCTGCACTTTTGGGGACAGCTCTAAGTCAGCCTCTGAGCCTAGAACTTCATAGAAGGGAACTTTTTTTTTTTTTCTGGTGTGGATTTATCTGCTTTACTGGGTATTTGAGTGGAGCTTGATAGTAAACAGGAAAAAGTGTTGATTCTTAGTAGCAGGCAGAGTTGAGCTTCAGCCGTATTAGAGGCATCATGGCTGGGCTTTTGACTTAACAAATAGGAGCAAAAGAGTAAGTTTGGAGTGTATATATTTTACCCTCTAGGGGTAGGAGTAGGTTCTGCTCTAGGAGTAGGTTCTTTTACCCTCCATTGTAACCACAATGGAGACACTCTGTTTTTATTAGGCTGTAGATTTCCCTTCCAAAGTGGTTGAGCGTAGCCAAAGCAAAAATCTCAAGTATTTGGGCTGTTGCTTGGTTGAGCCTCCTCATGTTGGCGCTTGCTTGGAGACTGTTGCAGCTCCTGAGGATGATGGAATGGCTCCCACTGGGAGCTGGATCAAGTTTTGAGCTGCTCCTCATTGCTTGTTTATTTGTCCTATACTCTAGGCTTGGCAGGTGGCATTTTTGCTCAGTGATTCATTCTCCAGCACATGCATTTATCTGCGCTGACATTTTAATCATGCAAATAAGGATCTCCTTAATGAAGAAAAAAATTAATTTCACAACTGTTGCTACAAACACAGTGACAGTCCTGCTAATGTCATTACATTTATAATACAATCAGTGGCTTTTCCATAATTACTATAAACTGGAGCACTTAACGACAGAGTAAAGGTTACACAAAGAGCTGTATGACTCCTCTTGTTCACTTTCTTTTTTATGAAGAGCATTTGGCACTCTTCATATGTCCTTTTGAAATCTTTTGGTCATCACTGCTTCATTGCTCGTACTGAAAATGGCTTTGCCTTTGTCGGAGGAATAGACAAAATAAGTGGCAAGAAGACAACTCCTCTGTGACCTTTTGTGGCTTCTTGTCTTTCACATCACAGTCTGCAGTGTAAACACAGTGACTCATTCTCTTTCAGTAAATAGCTGCTTTCCCAAGGTTTTGTTATTTGCAGGATTTTTCCATTAAAAAATCCACACTCAAAGAGCAGCAGGATGTGAGCTATGAGCAGCCACCAAGCTGGTTTCTGCCTCTGCACCAGTACACATCTGGTAGGCAATAAATACCTGGGCAGGACCATACCCTTGTAGCACAAGTTCTTCTACAACAGCTTCATTTTTGAGTTCTGCCCCAATGCATTGTATCAGTGACAGGCTTAAAAAAACAGTTATATAGCCAAAAAACAGTCAGAGGAAAGGGCTTCCTAAGGGAGAAGGGTGCTAAAATGCTCTGAAATTATCAGGAAACCAGTGACTTGGGAAACCGAGGATGCTTGGTACCCTCGTGCAGTGTCAGCCTAGGGTGAGGAACAGCTGTTTCAGACCCAATGCCTTCTCCCTTCTCTTTTTCTTTTAGATGCATGACTGAGGTGCCTAAGGCCCTGGTAATGATGACCTTAATCCCCTAGAGGGAAGAGGTCTGGGAACAACACTCTGGTCTCAAGGTAGTAAGAACTAACACTAGGGTAGGTGTTTTAGGGTTCAGTTTTTAACTTCCTTGTTAAAAAGGGAGGGTTTAAAAGTGTTTGAAAACATCTCTCAGAATAGAGCTCTTGCTCTTGAGTTCAGGGCACTTCCCACAGGCACTTGAGGTTGTTCCTTTAAAACATTTCATGTGTCAATAATGTCAGCCTCAGTCTTCATTTTTAACCAAATGGGATGAGTTTCCCTGGTGTGAGAAACACAAGAAAAGCAAAGCTTGGCTGCTGAGAGCAAATCTCTCGGGAACAAAAGGTTTGCTGTCAGACCCTGGTGATTTTTCAGCAGTAAAAGAGGAGGAAGAGAATGGTAAATGAAGGGAGAAAAAACACAAGAGCAGGGAAAGGACTAGATAGAGGATATTGGCAGGGGAGGTTCAGCTTCTCAGTGGTCAATTTAGAAGCTCTTCTCCAGTCACTTTGGCCCATGATTGCCACCATACCTACACTGATTAAGGGCATGATATATTCAATTGACCTAGCTAAGCTGGAAAAGTCCTGCTGCAGATGCAGTATTGGAGCTGCACTGAACAGATAAAACCTGTATCTGCACCAGCAGCAGTCACTGCATGGTACAGGCTCAGTAAAAGCTCAATGGAGTGAAAAAAAATACTCCAGTGCCCACACTGGGCACTGGCACAGGTGCTTTTCCTCTACAAGACATCTTTATGCCTGGGGCCCGGAATCTGTATCCTTGTGCTGCAGTGACCCACCAGAAACTGGGACCACACTGATGGGGAGGAGACTGGGAGAATGACCTGGAGCTGAAGGGTTGCTGGGTCATGGGGAAGGCATTATGGGCTGGAAAAGACCATTAGAAAGTGAGACTGAGATCTGGGAAATGATGTTGGGCACTGGGACCAGGTTCTGGGTTGACAGTCAGGTGAGGGGCAGGCAGTGACCAAAAACAAGAAGAAGCTGGGAGAGCATGTCGTGGCCATACCTGGGCCACAAAGCACGGCACTTTTGTCCCCTCGAATACCTGTCTGATTTGTGGCTCCTCATTTCTGAGCTGCCAGCAGCTACCTCTGCAGCCTGATGTGTTCAGGTCAGGCCACACGTTTCCATACCTTGTTAATCTTACTTTTAGCAGATGCTTTTTTTGTGAAGGAGAAAAATACTAAAGATCCTGTAATTCAGCACTGACAGTCATTTTCACTGCCTCCTTCCCCTTAGAAAACCTGCGAGCCTTCAGCTCAAAAAGACTGTTCCAGTGATGCCTTTCTGTACTATAAAGGCTCAGAATCACAGGCCAGGGAATTGGTTCACGTGTATGGAACCGACGCCTGTATCCAAGGTGTGAAGTTTGCATTACTACTGCTCAGGATGTTTCCTGTCCCATATATACCCCAGGGAGCCTCATGCCTAAGTGGGAGATCACATCTCCCCTGTCTGACAAGACAGTTTATTGCCTTCCTTCAACTTCCAAGAGTCTTAAACATGCAGCTGCAGTGAAGGGTCCTTTGAAGTGTTACTGCACCTTTCTGTTTCTTCATTTAGGGGTAATATCATATATATTTTTATTAGATAATAACCATTCTGTGTAATATGTCTTTTTATCTGATGCTGGAGCATGCCAGAGCTGTAAAATGGGGTCCTTGTAGTGCCAAGTTCTGTTGTTAAAATGCCATTGATCTCACCTTTGGAGACCAAGATGAAAAAATGAAACAGAGTGCTTGGATTGCACAACAATTTTTATTCACCTTTGGTTTTCCTTCCTTTTGGGTGTCCTGGATTCAGGTAGGATAAAGCTAGTTTTTCTTCTTAGCAGCTAGAATAGCACTGTGCTTCAGATACAGTATGGGATTTGGTATGAGAAAAATTAGCTCTATTCCAGCTGAAACCAGGATGTGGGGTTACATTTTAAAAGATTTTTCCCTGAAGGGACAAAGTCTTGGAGCTCATGTTTGCAGTGGTAGCTGACATTTGTCCATCATAGTATGACCCCTGGAGCTGGAAAAGCAGCAGTGAAATCACATTATGAGAACTGGCAACTGCATCTTTACCAGTCAGACATGGGAATAAAATATATCCTGATTGTCCCAGTTAAATCTTCCTTCTTTCAGACAGAAATGAAATGAGATCTTCCCTTATACTTCTGTGCCAGTATAATGGCCTCAGCCAGTCCTTGCTCTCTCTACATGGTGTGGCGTCATTGCCCAGTGCTTGCAAAATACCAGTCTCTGGTGAAGGATTAATCCTCTGCAGTGAGAGATGTTGGACGCCGTTTGCTGCTGGCACACCAAGGCTGGCTGGCGTGTGCCCTGGCAGGCTACTGCCGCCTGTTTCTCTGTCCCCTCCTGTTGGCCAGGGACTTTTCCAGACTTAGAAAGATTGAAGATTTCTCCCCTGCAGCTGCAGAATGGGAAACTTTTTCTGCTGGGATCAAGTGGTTGTCTTTCATTTATTTGTTTCTGGGATAGGAGTGGGGTCCTGGAGCCAGAGGTCTCATTGTTTCCCTTCTCAGCACACATTTGTGTTTTCTGAAGAATGAAGCATTTTTGTGCACCTAAAATCTGGGGCTGGTGAGAGGTGTGAACACTGCTGAATGGTGTGGAGTGATGTGATGCTCTGAGGATCCCTCTGGGGGGTCCCAGCTGGAACCCCCACACCTGCTTCTGCTGCCCAGCAAATGGCAGTTCTGTGTTGCTGCTCCTACCCCAGTAGGATGTGATGACTTGTTTTCTACTGTGTGAGTTATGGGGAATTATTTGTCATCTGTGAACTGATTTGGGGGAACATTTGGAGGAGGCAAGTAGGAAACATAATGGTGTAGTGTGCAGCCCCCATCAGCAGGATCAGCCTCTGGTGAGAAATGGGAAGCCTGGGTGTGAAGTGTGTCCTGTGCTTGCAGACCCCATGACCAGCCTTGGAGGGAGGCTGGGAAGTGAGAAGTTTTATGTTCCCACTACAAATGCTGTGATTAACCCACAAAAAACTTACAGGGATGTTGGTAGGAATCTGCCTGAACAAGGGCTGTGTAGTGCTGAAAACAGGACAGATTTGGCTCAGTGAGCTTATCCGAGAACACATTTTTGGTTAGTTGATTATCACACTCTTCTGACAGTCATTTTCCAGACATCTAATAGTTTTCCAAGTATGTAATAATTTTCCAGTCTGACAACAGCAATGCAACTGCCATCCGGTGTGCACAGTTCATTCTGCCTTTACGTCAAGAAGAAAATGGTGAATTTCAGAAGAAAAATGTTTCTGAGCCTTTATTTGCAGTGGTCTGACTGTAAATAAATAAGCTTCTGAAGGGCACATTCAAAACCTATAGAAAAAATGTTATGGCCAGAGCTTGAGCTGATGGTCTCTATTCCAAGGACCCCAAATCTTTGCATGCCTTTTTGTGGGCTCCTCACGGGCAGAGCGGGTTCCAGCAATAGGTGCCACAAGTAGAGGTGTGTGTGGAGGAGTATATGATGTGTCTCATAGAGTCAGCAATGGAAAATTTCGCCTCGGAAAGCAAAATCAGCACGTGAGCGGTCATGCTAACGGCTGTCGCTGCCTCCTCTCCCCCTTCCTTCCCTCCGCTCCCTCCTCCTTGAGAGACATGAAAACTGTTAGTTGGGGCGTCACCTGCTGAGGATAAAAGTGACATTTCTGAGACACATCAGGCGGGGGAAGCTGAGATGTTTTGATCCGTCTTAGGCAAGGCTGATGGCAATTTAAAGAAGATGTTTTTGTGCGTGCTGAGATGTCATAGTGCCTGGCTGATGGACAGAAGTGCTGGTGGAAAAGCAGCACTGTATAGGAGTTCTCCTTGAAGAGTGGCTGTGGAAGCAGGATCTGAGCTTTAATTGATTCAACCATCAGAATGGAAACCACAAATACATACTTGCTAGAATTTGTTTGTTTGTTTGTTTGTGTTTTTTTTGTCTTTTTTTTAACTAACTCATAAGATAAATATTAAGGTTTGATCTGAAACTGGGGGGATCTTCAGTCCATTGCCATTCTTTCCCTTGAGCTTAAAATCCAGATATTTGTTGTTAAATAAATATTTTATATTTTTTACTATCAACAGTTCATGTAATTCAATGATATAGTGCTAACACAGTTAAAATACTGTACAAATAATCTATATTTTCAAGCTAGAGGGAATCCTGTGCTGTATTAAGCCAAAAGAGAGCATACAACTAACACTGTACTGGTGCGTGGGTCAGCAGCTGGTTACACTTTCATTCTGCATTTTCTCTTCCCAGTTTTCCTCTGCAGGGTGGGAATCCAGCAAGCTTGAGCTCTATATGGTCTTTGAAATGCAGAATTGACATTGAAATGGGACAAGGGTCCCATATCCCAAGCATGGGGTGCTGCTGCACACTCAGCCCCACGCACTTTACTGCCTCACTGCCCATTTTGTTTAATTCAGAAACACTTATGTGAGACTGCAGTAGCAAAGAGCCAACACTAGATAGCATTTTATGTTTGTTTTGAGGAAGAAAAGCCTTTTGTTCTTGTGCTTAGGTAGATCCTGAAAAAAATCTAAGCATGTATTTTAGATATGATTAATTGTTAATATTTTCTGGTGATCTGTGCAATGTCTCCTATAAATTGAAAACAACAGGCAACAAAACTGTCTTGTTTTTTTCTATTGTTTTCCTGACATCATTGTATCAGTATAGAATTTATCTGCATTTCTAAAGTGCCTAATGCTATTTTGCTTCTAGGTGCTGAGGTAAGAGGCTTATATTTGATCTTTGCATAGGCCATGTTCCTGATCCTATTAACATCAATGTGAAATCTCCACCAGGCTGGGATCCAGCCTGTCATATGTTTGTAAGTACTGTATGGGGAAATAATATCCCGAGTAACACGGGCAGCAAAGGTGAATTTCTCATGATCTACAGAACAACAAAAGGGCTCTGGATGATGGGATTTAGCTCACAAATTAATTCACACATACCTTGGTGTCTATGCATGGCTATGTACAGGAAGAAAACTGGGGATCCAGGGCTGGATACACATATAGACATCTACTACCATCCAATACATCCTAGGATATCAGAGACATTCACCTATAATCTATGCGAGATCCATGAGCTTCTGGAGTGCCAGCTGAAGTACAGATGGGATACCCTACAGCACTTCAGAGTACACCAGATTCCTGCATCTGAGCAATTGAATCAAGCCCCTGATGTGCACTGACTGTGGTGGGAGCTAGACATCCTGCTCACCTCAACACCTACACATAGACTCTGATTTAGCTGTCTTAATCTTTATGCCGAATCTCATCTTTTATGCAGGATTTGCTCACCTAAACATGGACATTCAGTCCCATTTGAGGGGCTCTAAGGTATCTTGCCTGGCTTCCAGATGCTGGCTCAGAAAGTTGTGTGTCTCCTGTAGGGACCCATGAAAAACGTCTAGGAAAACATCTTGGATGTCCTGATCTCTCAAAAGGGGGCTGCAGTCCTCAGTTTGGGCAGCTGACTTCACCTCTGCACATGTGAGCAGAAGCCTCAGGCTCCACTGAAACAGTTTATGGTCAAAGGGTTGAGCCATGTGACTGCAGCACTGGATTAGGACAGTCCTTGGCTTCAGTGTCCACTTCAGCACAAGCAGGAAAAGGATATGACCCTATTTGCCCATGGGAGAAGTCCCACTGTGGGGTGCTCTGTGTAAGGCAGAGTAGGAACAGGCAGGGAACAGATCCTGAGGGATCCCAGAGGTTGCTGCTAATGCAGGCTCCCACCTTGAGAAGGAGGTGGTGGAGCCCAGCTGTGGCAGGCAGTGTGCTGTGGCTCCCCAGGGCTCTTGTGTGATTGCAACATCCAGAAACTGCACTGCAAAACTCTTCTTAAAATATGCTGATCACACAGGAACTCGAGGCAGCTGTACCGCAGCGTCTTACAATAATTACTTGGCATCGCTTTAGCATATGAAATTGGTTTTGATGAGAGCTCTGATTGCTCTTTTTATGCGGGTCTTGTTGTGAAGCACAGGAGTTAAGAGATTTGACGTTTTGCTTTCTTTCAAACAGAGAGTTTCAAATTCCTATGGTGAGCGTTTGTGGCAAGACACATTTCTCATTGTCACTGCTGCCCTGAGCCCTCTATTTTTTAGCATTAATGGTAGTGCTGATATGTAGCATGTATCTTAGGCATTCGGGGTGCTTTAGAACTGCTCTGAAACCATTGCTGTACCTTGTGCTCACACCCTTCTGACAGGGAAGCAAGTGGGTTGGTAAGTGGAGTAACTTGAGCATTAGCTGCACACTGAGGAACAGCTCACTTCCTCCTTCTGTTGGGAGGGTATGAACCCGCCCAGAACTGAATCCAATTTTTCCTGAGTGCTGGTCCTTAGTGCTGTGCCAGAAGAGCTGGGTGCAGGTATCCAGCCTTGCAACAGCTGCTGAGAAGCTCGGAGTCAGCCCCAGGGGATGCTGGCTTTTCAACCTTCCTTTCGTCATGGCAAAAATCAGAATAATGGCGATTTAAGTGGAAAAGTAAATGTAAACAACAACAATAATAACAACAAACCCATGGAAACAAAAACACCACAAGTTCAATTTGGAAGAGTCACAGGCTTCTTTTTGCTGTTCCTAGGATCTGAGTATCTTGCTGCTTAGCCCAAGTCAGGCAGTGGGACATTTGCAACCTGAGTTGCAGAGCTGGTGCTGGGACTGACAATCCTTGTTTCTGATGCAGCATTTGCCTCAATGGGCCCTGAGCATTTCTTAGAGGATTAATCCCTGAATGTACAGCTGTGCCTATGGAGGTTTTAACTCTGCACTTCTCCTTCAAGCTTCGCACTCTGAGGAAATTACAAGCGTGATGGAGAACTGAGGGATTCCTTGCAACCGTATGTTCAGATTAATTGGTTGCAACTGGGCATTGCTATCACGGATTCTCTAAAGGAAGAGAAAAGGAGATGAGTTTGAACAACTTCTGGAATTCTGATCTATTCACTGAATTTTCTGGGGAAAAAGCAGCACTTGGTTTATGCAACGCTGTTTGCACAGCGAAGGCGTGATACCTGCCCTGTGAGGCCCCAGGTGCAGCATCTTGTAGAAAATCTATTCTTGTTTTGGACAAAGAGTATGCCCTTCCTTCCACACTAAATACTGCAGAGTTTGACCCCGTGGCTGAAAGCAACCTGCAGTCCAAATTGATTCCTCACTGCTAACTCCAGATAAGGTACTTTTAAACCAAAAATCAGATAGCCCCGAGCAGAGAGTTGCAGTGATCTAACAAGATCCATTAAAAGCTTTGTCTGGCAGAGGCTTTGCCTGAAGCTTTCCTCTCCCAGCAACGAAATGCTCACACATGTCATCTGCTCTGTGCTGATAAAATCTAAGCATGATAATGGGCGCAGGACACAAGGAATCATTCTGGAAACTGAATTCTTTTGGATTCTTAAATGTGCTTTTAATGGTGGCAAAGTCAAAGCCACAGACTGATCAGTGCTAGATTTATTATCTCTAAGCCAGAATCTATTCAGATTTGTGATTGCAGTGTCATGGTTTCTATACTGTTGTTTTTATGTGAGGTATATATGAAGCCGTCACACTTGGCTGAGAAAATCGCTTGCCTGCTATTTGAATGAGCTGCAATTTGCATGATACACTGCAAAATGCAACACTGGCTCCTCTCTGATGATGCTACAACCCACTAGGTGTATTCATACAGAGGTGACTTCCCCTTTCCATTGCCATGGGTGGGGTGATGAAGTTGCTTGTCTGCTCAGGATGGGAAGGAAAGCGGCTTCGCTGGTGCAGGCTTCCATGCGGGCAGGGAAGAGATGCACTGTGATGTGCACCACTGGAGCATGAGGTTGGGCTTTTGGGGACGGAGGCCAGTGACTCAGCACCCTCCCCCTCCACACCTTCATGTCACCTCCATACCTGTGCCTGGGCACCAAACCTTTCAAAATCCCTTGTGATTTTTCTCAGATGATAAACAATCACAGGCATTTTACAGCTCTAAGTGTTAAACTGAGAAATGCAAAGGTAACTGTGTGTGTCCTGACTATCATTGCCTCACTAGAGTTCTACCCGGGACTGCAAATGAGCTCCCAAAAGCCAATTTCAGCTTTTACAGAGTCAGGTGTGTGTGCTGCACCAGCTGCATTTTAAGGCTTCTCTCCCTGAAGCATTGCCTTAAATTTAATACCCGTGGATACTTAGCCACTAAAGATGTTTACAGCCTCTTTTAAAGGTGCTTTGGATTTCAGAAGGCTTACAGTATTTTTTTTTTCTTAAGCTCTATTTTGTTTCCTCGTTTCTTGTTTAAGAAAATGAAGAATAAAGAAAATAGAACATGAGAATAGCCACTGAGGCTGGAATACCCTGAAGCCTTGGGAGGGCTGCAGGAACTGGATCTCATTTAGAGGGGAGCCCATGGGACATTCCCCCCCAGGAAGGCAACAACACTATGGTAACTATGGTTTTATCTTTTAAAGATCATGCCTAAGAAAAAAAATTGTGTATGACATCTTTTTGTGTAAGAACATATCTTTTTTTTTTTTTTTTTTGCCAATGAAGTTCCCAAATCTGAAATTTTAAGATTTTTTTCCCTCTTCTAAGACATTTTATATCCTTCTGAAATAGTAGATAGATATTCGCCTTAGGGAAAGGGGAGAAAAAAATCAGTTTTTCCTGGTCAAACAAAAATTTGTGACTAAAAAGCTGTAAATAAGCAGAAAGTGCAAATGAAAGTTACTTAATGTATTGCGGTTTTTTTCAAGATTTACTTACAGTAATTAGTCTTTACAGGCTGCTGACTTACCTGTTCCTTTTGCCTTCCCCAAGTGTTTTCCGCACCCGCACAGGTTTAATAGATTCAAACTAAACCAAGAAGTTTCCTCAGTGGCTTAAGATAAGCAAAACCCAAAGCTGTACTGAACGCTTACAGCAAGTGGGACCCTAGTGATGAACTGTAGGGGGTGATGTTGCTACGCATACTCTGCCTGCCAGCTGCAAAAGGTAGATAAAGCTATTGACTGTTTGTATTACTACGTGACAAACTGGATTGCCGCAGAAAGAATAGAACCACGTGGTTACTCTTAGCATCCTCCTCCCTCTGCCCTCGCCATCGCTCATTCGCAAGGGTGCCTTAGCTCTTCATTTCTTCTGATACCGTGTTGTCATATTCTGCTTGATGGGCTTTGTCCAGAATTGTGTGTCTTCACAGCCTAAGGTCATACGTTCTATTTTGTCTCTATTTACTGCTTGTGGCCAGCCCTGCTTGGTGTCAAAACACCCATTAGTGTGATGTTGCCACCAGCCAGAGAGACATGGGCAAGAAGCAGGGGAGGGTTTGGTGGACTAATGAGGTGGTAATAAACACCTACTGCTGTGATTTTAATTTTTTATTCTTATCTGAAGGAGGTGCAATGAGACTAAAAAGAAGGGAGGTGGTTAGTTGGAGATGTTAGCTAAGAAGTGCCGGGGAAGTAAACAGCCCTTTCTCCTTGTGGGCAGAGCAGTTAAGCCTTGCCTGATCATATGGCTGCCACAAAAACATGGGACGTGCTGGAAGGGGCTTCCTGGGTCAACTGCTCATCATGTAATCCCTCTCATGGATTAGTCTAGGTCTTGATTGAAGCTAGGCATCACTGGGGGAAATGGTGGAGGAGAGAGAGGGAAGTAGAATCTATGAAAAAGGAAAATAAGAAATTAGAGCAGGGAACACTTAAAAGGCGGTTTAAGCATCTCCTCACAGATACAGGCTGCTGTGAATTTGACTCTGTTGAATAAAGAGTGTTAGTGCTATGGAACAATTTGCTTTCCATATAGCCAGGTCGCTGTGTGCACAGGGTTTGGCGCAGGGTTACAGTTCTTACTTTTGAGAATGACAAGGGCTGCTGCGGTCTGTAATTGAGTTCTGCTTTGCACTAATCCGTGTGCTGTCAGGGCTGTGAGATCAGTCATGAACAGTGTCCTGCTCCACACAGCCAGAGTTGGAGGACTCTCGGCACTGCCCCAGTCCCACACGGAGACCGTGTAGCACGAGTGTAGCTTTTCCTCGTGTCAATACAAACGTACCTGTGCTATGAACGAGGGCTATGCTACTTTCATGTCCTTGCCTGGCTGGCTACAGTGCTGTAAACGATGAATAGCTCTACTGGGGTTAAACTGGGGTGATGCTGGGCAGAGGATGGCAGAGATTAATAATTCCACATACAAAAGCTGGAGTTGAGCAAAATTAATGGAGTACTACATCTTACAGTGATCAGGGGAGAGGTGGGAACAGCAACAGGCTTATTGTGAATTTCAGTTCTGAACAGAGTCTGTACTAATCTCCCAGAATCTGAAACAAGTCATAACCTGTTTCTTAGGGATTTTCAAGAAGCATCTGTTATTGAAAGTGCCTGCATAGAAAATACATGTTTAATCTCTGCTAGCTCTTCCCTCTTGCTGTATGATATGGGCTGCTGATTAATGGAGGGCAAACTAGAAGGTAGCTAAAGACTTTCTGTCTAGTTTTCCATTATTTTGCAGGCTGGGTGTTCTCCCTCATGGCACTGCAGAGAGGAGGAAAGCCCTGACTGCTTCAGGCTCTCAGATCACACTCCAGTGGGAAATGTGTCTTGCTGTCCCCTGTGTCAGCTTTGAATTGTCACATGAATAAATAGGTGTAAAATATTAGCACTTTCATTCAGGAGCAGCTTGTATTTTCCTTGCATGGACATAGATGACTTCACCGGGGAGACTGGTGTTTTATCCCTACACGTCCTGCCCCTGCGTGCACATTGAATCCCATCCATGCAGAAAGCTTCTTTTTCCCTCACTTAGCTGTTGAAGAAGGTCTTAAGCAATGGGTACCACAGTGCTGAAGCCTCTCTAACGACCACAGCAGACTTCTTGTGAGAGTTCCTCTCTTCCAGCAGCCTTTCCAAAGGATGTGCAATGAATGCAAGGAACCTTGGCAGGAACTGGGTTCTCACTGCCTTTTTTTTAGGCAGCGTCTGCCACGTTGAGGCTCTTAGGTCTGATCACAGTACAGCTAATGTGGGAAAAATAAAGCTGCTCCCAAGACAGACTGACTGACAGACTTGTCATGATGATAGTACACATATTTGAAATACTATGGCTGCATCCTTGAAAACCATAGCTAGGGTAAGCTCTTTCCCTGAGTGCATGCAGTAAAAATAACACCTACTTTGCAGACAGTGGATTTGAAAGCTGGGAAGATACAGTGTAGGCATCTCCAAAAGCATAATACCTTTTTTTCTTTGTACACCAAATAATAATATGATTTGTTATGGAAAAAGGGCAGGATGAGATGTGAATTCCTAGATACAAGGGGAAGAGCGTGGTGGAGGATTACAGCTCTGTGGAACTAACAAAAACCATCAGCCATGCCTCTCACTTGAAGGTACATCTCTCATTTCTCATGTTGTGTGGGGCTCCAATGACCTGTCCCTTGTGCTGCTCACTAGGGCTGCTTGGTAAGATCCAAAATAACGCTACAAAATATAGCACTGGTTT
This sequence comes from Megaceryle torquata, assembly GCA_024611175.1. NCBI lineage: Eukaryota > Metazoa > Chordata > Aves > Coraciiformes > Cerylidae > Megaceryle > Megaceryle torquata. The sequence goes on along the minus strand of JANIJG010018365.1, from coordinate 59,506 downwards.
GCTGAGCCTGAAGTGTTTCATTTTTTTTCTCTGTGGAGTAGTTTTTGCTGAATCTTCACACAGGCTGCAGATAGGGTCATGTCTAGGTTCCTGGCAAGCATCTTCCAGAGTCTCATTTGCTGCTCATCCTCCTGCAGCAACCCAGTGTCAGCATTGTTCTACAGCCAATGGCAACTAACTCCAGCTCCTTTATAAGAGGGTGCCAGAAGATTGGTGGATTTGCTTTAGCAGGGTCAGCTGTGGGTAGGAAGTCAAGATGTTGTTCCTCCACTGCTTTCCAGAGAGAAGGCACAAATGGGTCTTTCATTCAGAATAGTTAAAGTGTAGAAGTAACAAATTTCTGGGCTGGAGTACACTTGCTGGTTATTGCACTGACTGTAGGAGATGGTGGCATTGATTCTCATTCCCCAGAAAACCACAAAGGTATGAACCCTTCCTTAATTAGTCAGCTAGTTAGGCATCTTTTTCACTCTGCTGAAGACTTATCTGTGTATTTATTATAGGATCATAGAGCTATCATAAATTGAAGACAAAATGTAAGTGATGAGTGAAAAATACCAGATGACAGTGATTGTTGGCATGATGGCAGGGTAGACATATCATTTATATAGTATGACCTTAATCACTCAATAGCTTAAACATAATTAAAAAGATATTTTAAGGCAATAAAAGTAAACTTACAATTTTAGGACTAAAGACTGTATGTATATCATGGTGACAAAACATCCTGTAAAAGATGGGTTCCCAAAACTGTGAGCGAATTAGCGAGGTTGTCAGTGAATCAGCAGGCAGTGTAGGTGTTTCAAGTAAGACACAAAGAATTCTGACTGCCCCCCTCAGCAGGTAAATAGCATGTTGGTAACTTGTAAAGTTCTTTACATTCTTACTTAAAATATGACTATACTAGGGTGAGAACAGAATAACAACTGTGTCAGGCAAAGCATCACCCAGGCCTGTATCTCATCTCCAAATAGAGATTTTTCCTGTGATACTTCCCCAAAAATACTCCCCCCTTTGCAGTGATCTGCGATTCAGTCCTAACCCAGAAGGAGTGGCACTGTGTCCAATGACCTATACAGTGTTCTTTTGCCATGCTTGTGTCTGCTTGCCCTTGGAAACTTCTGGTATCTACCACATCCCGTGGCCAACCATAGCTTAATGACTTGCTGCATAAATAATAACCTCCTTGTAACCTGCCATCTACTTGTTTCGTTCAACTGGTCATGGTTCTTGCATGGGAAGGGTTGTTCTTGTTCCATGTGCCACTCATACAGACCTCTGCCTTCCCTCTTGCCTGGTGTCTTCTGCTATCTTGATGTTTAGAGTGAGAAAAGTTCCTTCACAAGGAGCTCCCTCTCACACTGCTCCCTAAGCACCCCTGACCTGTTGGGAACATCTAACTCTAACACTCTACAAAATCAGCAGTAACTAATTTCTTTTGAAACATGGCTGGGAAAATAAAGTAGCAGTTGTGCAACATCCTGCTGCTTGGTGAGCAGAGCAGAGCATGGAGCTGCCTAATTTAGTTCCTATCCCAGTCCTTTGACAACGTGCTCCTTTATATTACATGGGGTGTTGCTTTACTGTAGGCTGCTGTGATTTATAAGAAGGGACAACCTGCTTGGTTCGTGAAGGCTAAACATGCTCACTTTCAGGGTGGTGGTCAGAGCTGTGGACCTTGAATTAAGTCCTGTGGGTCTTGTGTCGGGTACTGGAGCTGAGGGAAGGGAACTGTCCCCTATATGGACAGATTTAAGTAGCCTGAGTGTGTAGTGCTTCTGATGAGCATTAGGCTGCTGAAATGAAGATCACTGGCTTGATGCAATGTGCACTTGGCATTGCTGGAACGACTTCATAAGGTGTAGGTTTTACCACACCTCATGATTTTGGGCTTTATCTCTTTCTGTCTCATGCAGACCAATCAACAGGCTGTTCACTCACCACTGGTGAATTGATGCCTTCCCATGTTCAGACACAAGGCTGCAAAAGGGCTGTCACATCCCATAGCAGTGCCTCCACAGCTCCTCTTGAGGCACAGGCTCTCATCTCCTAGAAGAAGCAACAGAGAGCAGTTCCTTGTGCTGGACCGAGCATGGGAAAGTGGAGTCTTTGTGTGAATAACCTTTATACACTGAAGGTTATTTCTTCAATTTGAAATGATGACATAAATATTGGCAGAGTTAAAAACCTCACTTGGGGTAATTCCTCTTTCCTGAAACCAAGACTCTGAGGCCTGCCTGGTCTTACCAACAAGATATTAAATTAAATTAATTAACAGATACCAACAAGACATTAATTTCACAGATTTTGTTCTTTGAGCCTGTGACTCTTACAGACAGCTGTGTATTCACATATAAAATACATAGAGATTAATTAATGATCTCATTGTTATTTACTCTTATCATTATCAAAGTACCCGGGACCGTCTGTCAAACACAAAGACTTCGTAGTTCTTGCTGCTGAATACACAGAGTTGGTGGAATTTGCCAACAGCTTGTGATATAAGACTAAGAAAAACTGACATGCAGATGAGAAAATAAAACAGTTTTAGCAGATGCCGAGGTAAACACTGAGAGCCAGAGCCTACTTATAAATCCTGCTCTCCTCCTGCAGAAGAGTCTCCATGACACTTCATTTACAAAGCTGGCTGAAGTTGCTAAGTAACAATGCTCTGACCCAGCACGTCACTTGCTCCAAACACCATGGGTGTAGACAAGGTGATGATGGCTTTGGCATGCAACATTTGCAACTGTGGTACAGAAGACACGCAGGGTTTCCCGAGGAGACCCCATAACTCACTGTGCTGGGATGAAGCTTGGCTAGCCCATAGCCCAGAGGCACCTGGAAAAATACTGTGCTCACTTCTGCTTCCGCATTCCATGCCACCGTGCTGCCACAATGGCCACAGCTCCGGCTTGCAACACTGCAGCCAAAGGGCAGGAAAAAACATCAGGTTCCTCTATGTTCACCTGTTGCCTTTCAATTCCTCTGCTTCTTCCAAGCAAAACTGCAATTCTTTGAATTGCTTCCCACAGGCATCATCTACTGGATCCACCCTGAATCCTTCCCAAAGCACCAACCTCTTTGGCAAGCTGGGGCTTGTTGTGGCCTGTTTGCCATGAAGTTACTTCTGACGATGAGCTGCTGACCTCCATGCAGTGCCTGGCTGGATCAACTTTCCCCCTCACCAACCTGTCTTGTCATTAAAGTTCAAACCCTGCCACCTCTGATCTTCATGTATAACTTGATAGTAGACACATGAGACTGCAGCCAGACAATACTTTGTAGCCATAGATCCAGAAATACTGAATTTTACTATGGTGGTAACTTATAGTTAAGTCCTGTCTTCTTTTAAATCCCAGATGAATTTTGCATTGGTCTTTATGACATCCTCAAGCCCAAATTCCACAGACATCTGTCCAGAAAATGTCAATGCTCAGTCTATTTATTGTCTGCTATCTATTGTGACTGTGATCTCTGCATGGTTCTGAGGTCAGATCTTCTCCTGTGGGATGTTGGGAACTGACCCTTACACTGCTTACTTCCTTGATGTGAAGTCCAACAGTTGCAAACCCATAGATCCTTGCTTCTCCCTCTAGGGAGGGACTCAACTTGCCAAATAACATACCTATGCTGAGGTGCCACCATGTAGCTGTTTCCATGAAAGTTAGGTGCATCAACTCCCACTACCTTCCATGAAACAGTCAGAAGACCAAATGTAGGTATTTCCTCCACGGTGAATTGAAAAGCTCTCCAGAGTCAAGGAGAGTGATTAAAGAGTCAAATGAAGTACTGAGACATAAACTTCAGTGGATTACTCTGGAGTCTGAGTTCTACCCTGGTCTCATGCTCAAAGAGAGAGATAATCACACCAGAGTGGTATTCCCTGAGGGTTACTACTTAGCATGACCAAAAGGGAGTTGGAATGAGTGCTAGCAGCACGTTCAGTAGTGGAGAGGTGGGTTTGCTGTGAGCACCATGGTGTCAAAGCAGGGCAAAGATGGTACTTGTGGTTGACTAGGCTGAGGATGAACCGGAAGTGGCCCCCCAGCATTTCTCTAGGATGACATTCAAGGGCAATTAACTGCAGTCAACAGCATCTTCTCAAGCATGCATGGGACAAGCAAATAGCATTGCTGCTGTGCTTGTTCTGGCCATTGTTCTTTATCCTTACCTGTCTACTAGATAAAGCAGGAGTGTCCTTGTAGATTTAAAATCACAGTAAGTAATGCTGGTAGAGTATATTTTTATTTCAAAGCAGACAAGAAAATGTATCCTTTTGAACCATTCTCATGACAGATCACTGCAGTATTTAGGCAGCTTTGATACCTAAGTTTGATTGTTACAAACTAGGCAGTGAGTGGCACATTCAGAGCTCTCGTTCTGGTTGACAGCACTACAGAATCACTCCATCAGCAGCTCCTGCAATTTTGCTGCAATAACAACACGCCAGCTTAAACTGAAAGGACTATTCCCAGCTGAAGCCTCTTGGAGTCGGACTTCCGCAGGAATTATTGCTAAAAAAAATCTGTGGAGAACCACCTGCCTCACATTTACTTTAAGTAATAATAAATTAAACTGTCATTTATTTTTAGCAATACTTTACATTTCCAAGGGAAGTTTTGTCTGTACATGCCAGCAGCTTGATACAGAGTAATGATGAGATAGCAAGTGGCCCTTCGAAAAAACTGGCATGATGCTTCTTGGGCATCTTCAGATACCCAGAAAACCCAGGCTGTGATGTGGGTTACCTGACCTGACAGCAGATGGAGACAAGAAACAAACTTTGTGCCATGAGCTGCCACACCGTGGGCTGCAGCAGCCAAACTAACCCGGGAACTGCCTCCCATCTCACAGTGATTTGTTCCTCCTGGTGTTTTTTTCTTTACTAGGGTCTTTCATAAGCCTTTTTATTTGTTCAGATATATCTCTAGTTTTCAGGTATGCTTGTTCATACCTTCCCGATCAAGGTCCAGGGCTTTGGTTTAAGAGGTTTTCAGAGCAAGGAAACTGCTTCCTCTTTCAGCAGACGTGTTTCAAGCTGAGACCAAGGAATACCCCACGCTTCCCCCAGATTTATAGACACAGCTTTGGTGTTACTGGTTCTGAAGTGAGGCATCTAAAAGATCATCACAGCCCCCAAAAAAGAAGCCAGTCATTTACAGTGTGCTCTGCAATGGCAGCCCATGTGTGGATGTGCCTTGGCTTTCTGCATGGCTTGTGAGGAGCTCCATGGACATAACAGCACTCAGGATCAGCCAAGGGGTCAGAAGTGCTGGGAGACATGGATGATACTGAAGCAATGCCTCAGGAGCACCTCTAGCTTGCAGAGTCCAGATCAGCAGCAAGGACTGACATTTTTGGCAGCACCCAACAAGACCACAGGGGTGCTCGGGGGCCCTGCATGTGAAAGAAGCAGATTAAATGAAGCAGTGGTTTTAAAGAAACCTTCCCAGTGTTATCTGCTCTTCTCCCATTGAGGCTATTCATCCCAGGGCATAAAGGTGAGGAAGGTAGATGGCTGGACAGGATGGCTGATGTCACACTGAATCTTTCATGGACAGACAAGTATTTCCACAACCTTGCTGTAGCTGGAAGGAGATGGATTATTGCCTCCATGACTCCCTTTGGGTCTAGGTAGGAGATTAGTGTACAGTGAGGTTATATTTTGATGAACTAATACTGTGGCTAAATGAATCCATCACAAGTTGCTCTGGCTGATGAATTTATCTAGTTATCTTGTGACAAGCTTAACTACTGGTTAGATTTTGTCAGGACCTGGAAAGAGTGTGATTTGTAGGGTGCATTTTAAAAACACTGTGCAAGGAATCCTGATATTGTTTTAAACCCTAATTCTCTACTATTTCCCTTGAAATTTTGGATTTGTGCTGCAAACCGTGCTGGTAGCACAGGGAGAGTTTAGTTACTGCTGAGCAGTGGCTCTCACAGAGTCAAGGCCTTTTCTTCTCACTTCACCCCACCAGTGAGTAGGCTGTGGGTGTACAAGAAGCTGGGAGGGGACACAGCTGGGACAGCTGACCCCACCTGACGAGAGGGATATTCCATACTGTATGTTGTTTTGCTTGGTATATAAAGCTGGAGGAAAAAGAAGGAAGGGCAGGGGAGTTTGAAGTGATGTCATTTGTCTTCCAATGCAACTGCTACACGTAATGGACCCCAGCTGTCCTGGAGATGGCTGAACACCTGCCTGCCCATGGGAAGCAGTGAGTGAATTCCTTGTTTCACTTTGCTCTCATGTGCAAGTTTTGCTTTACCTATTAAATCGTCTTTATCTCAACCCACGAGTTTTCTCTTTTACCCTTCCAGTTCTCTCTCCCCCATCCCACTGGAGGGGAGCGCGTGAGAGGCTGTGTGGGGCTTAGTTGCCACCTGGGGTTAAACCACAACAATCTCATCTGACAGATAACATATCGCAGCATCAGCAACCCCAGGGAAAAAATGACAAAGCCAGCCAAAGTGTGAAAAAGTGAGGGACACAAACATTCAGCAGCTGTCTTGCCAGGGACCTGAGTGCATGGGAGGACAGACCTTAGGGAACACAGGAACAGAGACCAGCTGCAGCACTGAAATCTGATGCAAAAGCTAATAAATCCATAACTTTCTCCACCAGTGTCTGGCACACCATAGTGAAGGCAGCGCCAAGGCACTGCTTTCCTGTGCCCAGCCCATACCATCCTCCCCTGCCTACATCAAAAGGAGCACAGCTTGGTGGCATCTCTCCAGTACTCTCCGTCCCTTGCAGCCTTGGCTGCATCCCAGCAGGACAGACATCTCACTGGCTGCATAAGAACAGGGCTGGACTGAGACATGAGCTATGCCCTTTTACCAAATGACGAATGGTGGCTGTCACTGTCTCCATCAGTAGCAGCCCCCAAGTAGCCGTTGGACACATAAAATTTTGTAAGTCTGACTGTGTTTACCTAATGGTGTTTTATGAGCCTCATCAGGTTGCAATGCAAATATTTCTGTAGCAAGTGCTCCTGGAGGAGTGAGGTGGTGGATGGAGAAGCCATGAGCCCCCAACAAACACAAGCTGCAAGCAAACTTCAGTTCATGTATGTGCTCCAGGAAGGAGCCAGAAAATAGAAGTGTGCCAGGAATTAGAGAAATAACCTTGAAGACTTTGTCAAGAAACACTGACCACCAGAATATCTTGGAAGTTAGAATAGACATACAGGTTTCAAACCATGCAGTGTATCTACCTGTTCTCTTAAAAAAATTGCACCTCACTTCAGAAAGGGAACTGACCAGCTGATGTGAGATTTTGTCTTGAGATCCTTCTTCACTTGCTTGCTGCTTGTGAAGTGAAGAGCTTTTGTTACCTGTTGTAGAGGTATGGTTATCCTGCTACAGTTGAAACAGACTTCAAGCCATTGCATGGCCACCTCTTCTTTGGCTGTGACAGTTAGGGTTATGATGGGGGAGCAGCCCTGGCACAAGTGCTCTCCAGTGTACCCCAGGCCTGACCACGAGGCACCAGCTGAAGGTGCAGAGGTGCAGAGCATTGGATGTGCCCCCACCCTGGCCCACACCTCTAGCATGTTTCAGCAGAGTCATTTCTCCAGCAGACTGTTGGCACACACTAGGAAAAAAGCAAGATAAAACTTTAGAGCAGCTCTCACTTTGTTCATCATGAAAAACAGAGCAAAATTCCAAGCCTCCTGTATAAAATTTTGAATTCCACTTTCTGTAAAGCACAAAAGTGTAGCAAAACCACAGTTTTCCTAGTGGCAAAGCCCCAGCTGGTACTGGAAGCCTTATGGATGTACTTTAGATGTAGATATTTCTGCCTCAAGAACAGACTAAATTGTCCTCTCTTAAGTCATAATAAAACCAGGCAAATTATAGTGCTTAGTAAGTTTGAACCAAGTCCATGGCATTAAACTAGGAGGAAATCCTGTGCATATGATGTGGCATCCACACAGCCTGTGCTGCATGATGGCAGTAATCACATCAAACTATCTCCTGAGCTGGACCCCAAACATTTTGGGAAAACTAAGCAGGAAAATGCTAAGTCAAAGCTTATATTTCCTATATTCCAATCAGAGGTGAGATGAATCGTGCAAGTTTGTTGATACAAAACTGGGAGGAGTGGCTGACACACTGGAAGGCTGTGCTGCCATTCAGCGAGACCTGGACAGGTTGGAGAGTTGGGTGGAGGGGAACCTAATGCAGTTCAACAAGGGTAAGTGTAGGGTCCTGCACATGGGGAGGTAGAACTCCGTGCACCAGGACAGGTCAGAGGTTGACCTGCTGGAAAGCAGCAGTGGAGAAGGACCTGTGAGTCCCAGTGAACAACAAGTTAACCATGGGACAACAATGTGCCCTTATGGCCAAGAAGGCCAGTGGCATCCTGGGGTGCATTAATAAGAATGTGGCCATCATGTTGACAAAAATTCTCCTCTCCCTCTCCTCTGCCTTTGTGAGGTCACATCTGGAATATTGTGTCCAGTTCTGGGCTCCCAAGTTCAAGAGAGACAGGGAACAACTGGAGACAGTCCAGCACAGGCTACAAAGATGATTAGGGAACGGGAGCATCTCTCTTATGAGGAAAAGCTGAGAGACCTGAGGCTGTTTAGCCTGGAGAAGAGAAGACTGAGAGGGGATCTTATTGATGTTTTATCAGTATCTAAAGGATGGATGTCAAGAGGATGGTGCCTGTCTCTTTCCAGTGGTGCCCAGTGACAGGACAAGAGGCAGCAGACACATAAACATAAGGAAAGCCCTTCTGTAAGGGTGAACTCTAGAACAGGCTGCCCAGAAAGGTTGTGGAGTCTCCTTCTCTGGAGACTTTCAAAATCCACCTGGACACTGTCCTGTGCAACCTGCTCTAGGTGACCCTGCTTTAGCAGAAGCAGTTGGACTAGATGATCCCCAGAGGTCCCTTCTAGCCTACCATGCTGGGAGTCTGTGAATGCTCACCATAGGGGTAGATCTTGGTCTCCCTCTAGTGATCGACCTACCAACAGCAATGAAAACCCAGCTCCAGCCTTGTATTTCATCCTTCAACTCCACCTCTGGCCTCATGATGTGGTGGCTCAGGATGACCCTTCACCCAAGATAGCCAAAGTCTCCTCACAGAAATAGTTCCTGCCATTTTTCCACTACACACCAGTGTATGGCTCATGGGGTAACCTACAACATGGAGCCTCCTCTCAGTGCGTTCTGGTTTACAACTGTGAAAATGTTTCATATGCAGATTTCTGTATCATGCAGGAACAGGAGGCATAGGCTTCTGCCTTTCAACCCTAGAGAGATGTCATGGAGGAAACTCACCACTGCAGCCCCACAGTGCTTATCATCTCAGGGAAAGGCAAAGACAACCATGACACATGTAAAGTTGTATGTCCCTTAAGAAAACATGGGGACATGTCCACACTGCCAGTGTATGTGCTCTCCAGGAGCATCCACCTCCACTGATGAATGCTGGAGAAACTGAAGGGACTGAAGCAGCTGCTCTGAAGTCACTTGATGTAGGAGCCCACTGATGCAGTGGTCCTGTGGAAGTGACATAGGGCAAGTTGGGAGGCTCAGAGTACCCACAGTCTCTGGTGCTGGGTTAAGAAATATCTCAGTGCATATTTACCTTTGTGAAGTCCATAAGGATTCATGTAAATATTTTGGGCCATATGTTACAGGCCAATTTCATTGGTAACTGTGAGCTGGACAACAGCTGTAATGTCTTCTGAATTACATAGCAAGGTTTTTCAAGCCTGTCACTTGTCAGTGACATTATCTTTTGTAGTGCTTCTGGTTTTCTGTTTGGAGCTTATTGCAGGATGTGATTAAAATTAGGAAGTTTCTGAAAGTCAGGCTCTTGAGAGGAACGGGCAAGGGTAAGATGTCCTGAGCAATGCACCAGCACAATCTGAAGACCCAGCTGGGAAAAGAAATGAATAACATTGTTTAATTATCTGACACTTATTTTTAGCCTTTTTTCTTTCCTATATATACCTTTTAATTTTGAATGCTTTTGCTTAAAGAGTTTTCTGTAGAAAAATACTGGTAAAGTTGGTAACAGTTGGGTGCCCACTGACAGTGAAAATTCATTAACGCTCAGGTTTAAACTCCTCAGTAACAGAATTAAAGTTACTCCGAGTAAGGACAGCACTCAAGATGTATTTAGGGAACTCATATTTATTGAACACTCCTTTTTGCCTGACGGTCTATGACATTTCTTCTGTAGTTCCTTTCACTGAAGAGAAGATGTACAAAGCGGTGTTCAATACCCAGAATTACTTGTTGAGGCTGTTCCCCCGTGGGCTGAAATATTAAAAGAGGAAAGTGTGCTATGTCAGAGAGCTGCGTGAAGGATGGTGTCTTCATTACCAAGCAAGCTGCCTTAGCTGCAGTTATGCCAATAAACTGCTCATGGGTGTTTTTAAGAACTCTTGCTTTTGATGGAGGAAGCTGGAAGAGGGGTATGACATTTCACAACAGGGTCAAGTTGTTCCCCGTCAGAGTGAAACCAAGGCCTTCCAAAACTCTTTATGACAAGGCACATTAAGCTAAGATCAAGCACAAAAGATGGTGAAAAACGATAAAGCTCTCAGGTACACAGATTGTACTTCAACTATGAAATAAAGCAGCAACCTCCAGAGACTCCACACGGGCCCAGCTTTGATTTTCTAATTAAAGTCACTCTTGTCCAAAGTATCTCAATTTTACGTCATTGATTTGTTCTCTGTCCAAATCTCCTGGTGCCTAGTGAAAGGGAAATGTGAAACTGGCTCATTCCTTCTTCTGGTACAGCTTTGTCAATCTTCAGATCAGCCTGAGAATAAAGATTGAGAAGACATGAAAGAAGACCCTGGGGGGTTGCTTCAGTGCTAACCTGATGGTGCTAAGCACAAGGGCTGATAAGAGAATTTCTGAGTACAAATGCTGAAGCCTTCAGTGCCATCTGCTGATAAAATAATAGTGAAAAACATTATTGGGTGGTCACCCAATATTTCATCAGTGTCAGTACCACAGTAAGGAGGGGTAGGAGGAATGAAGGCCAAGTTCCTGATCCCTTGAGATCCAGATGAAGTAGTGCTCATAAACAGGGACATGACCTTTAGATACTGTCATCAGCCAACATGATGCTGTTGGGACCTTCTGCCAGGAAAAGCTGATGTGACTGTAGATGAGCTGCAGCATAGCTCTGAGCAAAAGGTGGTTTTGATGCTCCTGTGCTCATTCAGATACTTATTGACCGCCATATATACTTACCAGACTTCTGAGCTTCCTTGGCTTCCTAAACAGTATGTGAAACCTTCCCTCGCATGTTAATTTATTCACATACTTTTTCCCTTTCTCAGTTCATTAGAGGAATTAAAGAGAAGGATGACAACATGACCAGAAGGACCGAACAGGAGGATGAAGCAGATGATAACTCTGCCAGGAGCATATTAGACATGTTCTCTTAATGGCCAGATAATTAAGTAGAAGATGAGAGCCACAAAATCAGTCCATGTTTGATCAGAAGCTATGATGTTTGCTCTTTGATCCTGATAAACTATAGAGAAAAACAGTATAGGAAAAGAATGGAAGAATATCCCCTATTAACATCAAATAGGAGACCCTTGGCATGACAAGGAAATGAAACGTGGCTGACAGATCAAAGGTGTGCTCTGTAGAAAAAAAATACTGAGTTAAATAAATCTCTACTCCTTTAAAACTTGATATTTCATTTTTTTGGGGGCCTTTGTGAGAAATGCATCAGAGAATTTAGAATTGTTGGAGGGAAGAAAGAAGCTGGTAAGATCTGAAATTAAAACTACAGGAAGGTGTACCCTGGAAAACCAGTATTTCAAGACATGGCCTGAAATTGCTTTTCCTTGTATGAAAACGTGAAGTTATATAAGAAAAAATAAAATACTAAACATTTCTTTGCCTGCAAACCAAGTAACCTCTTAAAATGAGGTAAAGTCCATTAGCAGAGAGGCCATGTGAGACCACTCCTCCTAAGCCCCTCCAACAACAGCAGTTCAGTGTTTCACTCTTTCCCTGCATACGCCAAGTGTTGCCTCCTGTGGCTCACCTGAATTCATCCCAACAGCCCATTTATTCGCTCCTATTGAAAAAAAGATACGCATGGACTTTTCTCACCTGAGTGTTGCCAGCAGGTGAGATGTGAGATGTCCTCTCACAGATGCACAAGGTCAGAGCCACTCTTCAGTCAGGGGCTGGCTTACAGGCTGTGAACCCCAGAGATACGCAGGCCTGCAGCCCTGCTGACAGGTGGATGGAGGGCCTGGGCAAATGGGTGCTCTGCACCCATTGCATCTGCATGCCAGACCCTGCAAAGCACAAAATAAATGCTGGCTATTGGTATGGACACCTCCTGTCTGTTCTTCAACCTGATAAGACTGAAGGACTGGTTAAGCTTCACCTTAAAAATATAATTTGTCTTGGTTGCCATAGTTTGCTTGATATAGCAAGTCTGGGACCTGAAACAGCTTCAGTCAAGAGCCAGACAGGGAACACCCTAAGAAAAATGGCCTGAAGTTGCTTCTGCCAAGAGGACAGAAACCGCTCCAGCCCCCCTTCGGATATCCCAGCTGCTCTGTCACCATTATCTCCTCCAGGACCTGGAGTCTCCCCAGCCAACAAACACAACCTCATCCATCACCATGGAGGTAGATGCTGTGATATGGCTGTTCCTCATGGGTGGAAGGCCTTGAAGAACCAGTCTCTGCCACTGTAACTCTTGCTAATCTGCTTCTTCCTCTTCCACAAACTTTAATGATGAAGTGCCAGGTAAACTTTGACTCCAGCTTTCTGTTGGCCTGCGCTGTCTTAATGTTACGTAAATGCCTCTTTTGGCATTTAATTGTCTATGGCTCAGAGCAACAATAAACTGTGACTGATCTAATAATGAATGAGAAGTTTAATAATGTAACAAACTGGGAGATTAAGTCAGTCTCCAGGATTTAATAGGACTGATAAATAAGAAAGCATTATTTATGTATTATAGAGCTAATAGCTTAAAATGTTGGTGTGAACAGAGTAGTGAGAAATGGACCCAAGTGAGGGCTTTTTCCTGACATATGATGGGCATAAAACTGCTTGTCAGTTTATTTCCAGTACAAAGAGATGTTAGGTTTCTTCTGTACTAGTGTAACTCTACCAGCTTCACAACACTTGCTTTATGGTTGCTGGTTTTGTAACTCATGCATGTTCATTGTTCTGGTTTCTTTGGTCAGGCAAGACAGGAAAGGTGTGGGATCACTGGCTCATGGAGACATTTCATCCTGAAGGGTTCTCTGGAGGGTGTCTAGTCCCAGGACACGCCTAAATCAGGTTGCTTGCCCTGTATAGTCAAGCTTTGCTTGTGTCCAAGGGTGGAGATTCCCCAGTTCTGCTGGCCTCTTCAAACCTTCATAGGAAACCTTTTTTTCCCTTACATCTAATCAAGATTTCCCACACTCCAGCTTGTGTCTGCTGGATTTTGTCCTATTACTGTGCACCACTAAGAAGAGCTTGGCTTCATCTTCTCTTCTGGCAAGGCCCTGAGTCCCCAGAGTTGTAATAGGGTGCAATGGAAAATCACTGCCTGGACCTGCTGACTGAGAATGCAACCCTGTATGCAACAGTCCCTCTTTGCTGCAAGGAATTATTGCTGACTCCTCTTCAACATGGTGTCCACCAGGACATCTGCATCCTTTTCTACAGATCTGCTTTCTAACCCTCTGGCACCAAGGTTTTGCATGGAGGAATACTGGGGGGATAACTGAAGGCAGCCATTGTTCCCATTTTATTTCAAGGTGGACACCTGGATGCCAAAATCTAAGATCTGAACTTGAATGAAAACTTCTTACATGTTGCTTCACACAGGTAAGAAGAGGGATCAGCTGTCAAGGTTGGGAAAAGCTCCTGAAATTAGGATATGCAATGTTTGTTGGAAAAACATCACCAAAATGCTTTCAAAAACATCTACAGATGTTTTCAGTGAACACTTCTGGTGCTTGAAAAAACTGTTGTAAAAAAATTCTTGGTGCTTCCAAAGGAGATGGAGAGGTGAAGAGTGTCTCTTTTCCAGAGAGAAACATGACTGAAACTGAAGAGAGTAATAAATAATCCCTTAAAATGTGCTGCTGGATCCTAAAGGGCATTCCTTTGCAGAGCAAGACAGAAGGCAACCCAAAGGAAAAAAAAGCAGCTGAATTAACCCAGCAATCTCAAATTAAATACAGATAATATGACTACAGGGACAAGGAATGTGACAAAGTTAGAACATCCCAAGAGCTCCATTTTTTCCAATAATTTTGGATATCTTACTGATGTAACACTTCCTTATACACTTCCCTAACAGACCCTAATACTTTCAGATCCATAATTCAGCCTCAGCTACAGCAGACAAAGAAGTTGCCTTTTATGACAGAGCTAATAAACTAGGTTTTGCCACATAGCCCACGTCTGAGGAGGGAAGCTATAATATAATATAATGTGTAATTTCCAGAATATCTATCAAATGCTTTGAAGTTGTGTTGCAATAGATTCAACAGGAAATCAATAGACCCTTTGTAAATGACATTAGAGCCTTGGAGATAGACTATGTGCAATTATAAAGCAGACACACAGGCGTCACATTTCTCATAAGCATCATTAAAATTAAATTAGAAACAACGCTTCAAAGATAACAGATCATATTTTGCTTTAGAATTATCTTGGTTCTCTGGGGCTTAATAATTTCCAGAGAGAAAATGTCTCAGATCCACCAAGCTTTCTGGAGTTTGTCCTGTGATACCCAGGAGATACTTCTAATCTGAGTCACTGACCACAAGTTTTGGGTCATAGTCCCTTGTTCTTTTGCTTTCGGGCTCTGTCACAACAAAATCACCAAGGGGTGAGCAGCTGGGATCTTGTAAAACTTAACAGAAATGACCACACAGATATGCCTATGACTCTCCATGAACTTGGGGTCAGTGGCTACACAACACATATGTTTGTGTTCCTGCTTTAATCTCTGACATCAAGAAGACTCCCCATCCAAGCAGAGTGTTCAGGTAACAGCAGTTTCTCCCTTCAGATAATCTCTTCAAATAATACAATATCTTTAATTGCATGATTAAAAAAACCAGAGAAATTATTTAGACCAATGTTCACCAGCTACACAACTCATGGCTTAGCCAGAAAGAACTTCACTTACAGCTGATTGCAGATGTTGAAATAGAGGCAGGAAAAAAAAAAAGGTAAGAGAACCTTGGGGAAATTAAAATGAAAATGAAACTCCAAGGAGCTAAATTAAATAACTTTGAGACCATTAAAGAGATATGGGAAGTGAGTAGGAGGCATTTGCAAAAGAATTTGGGGAATTGTTGGACCTGGATGGTCAATGGGCTGTTACAGCGTGGCCCTGGAAAGCACAAGGGTACATTGCAGCTCAGCACCCAGTTGTGGATAAACACACTGCCCCGTGTTTAGACTGCTCAGTCTACCCTTGGTCTGGAGGGCCACATCCAGGCATGTATCTAAAGAACCAGTTCCAGGTACAGAGAGCGTGATTAAGAGTTAGTCCACAGGAGGGGGAATCCATAAGAAGAAAGGATGCTGCTGATGAAGAAACAGGGGCAGGAAAGAGTATTTGGGTTCATCTACCTGTTGTTGTGCTGCACAAGGAGACTGGGGCTTATGTCCCTGGGGAGATGTTCTTGTGGAGCCAGATGGGGTGACTTCAGATAGCCCCATAAAAGCAAGCTTTGATCTCCTCTACATCTTGGCCAGCTTGCTCCTCCTCATCCTCCCTGGGAAAGGGAGGTGGGATGGAGGGGTGGGGAGAGGTGGCCGTCTGCCCTGGGAAAGCTGGCAGTGCTTGCAATAAACTAGTATGAACTATTATTTGCATTTTCCTTTCAATGGCAGGCCATGAGTCAGGCCTTTGCAAATATTGGTGGTTTGATTGACGAGCGTTAACCAGACCCTGAAGAGAAGAAAGTCTTTAAAATTTGCTTACAAAAAAAAGGGTTTTTCTACTTTGTTTGATATTTCTGACAAAGTCCATTGGCATTAAAAGGCAAGCGAAATTTGGAAGTTGATTGCGTACATTTTTCATCCTTAGAAACAAGAAGATTATGGAATAAGGTGGGGGGGGGGTGAAAAACAAGTGAGCATACAGACTTGATAACAGAACAGAACTAGAGGCAATATAGGTACAGCCTTTTATGGGTAACGCTTGAAGCAAGGAAAAGTGAGTCCTCTATTTCATTGACAAAGACTTTTTCTGGCTCCAGGTTACATATCTAACAACGTTTTGCTTTCCTTTCTTCAGTTTAATAGTCCCTCTCTGCTCACTTGTGCCATGTTCATGCTGATGTAGCATTGCATTTCTGCCTTCCTTTCAGCCTGAAATTCTCTCAATCATCTTTATTGTGTACAATAGATGTAGGTTTTCCCGATTGCCCTCCAGGCTCAAAGAATAAGTGAGATCAAAGCAATAAACCTCTTCTTATGATAGGATAGTTTGGACCTTGCTAAAGGACTACTTGCTTTCTCAGTCCTTCCTCAGAGACAGAGGTTTGTGTCCACTTGAACTGGATTCCAAGACATCTCCACTGATGGCTATGGAAAAATTTATGGACAAGTCTGAATGTCACCTCCCTGCCACCCGTTCCCAGAGAGGGGACAGCCACTTGGACAGCTAGTGGAGCAGATAGCCGAGAGGTGTGTATCCTGGTTGGGTCTTTGTTGTCTCAGCTCATTTCCTTTGCTTTCATTCCTTGGTAAGGCACAGCTGCTGTTGCTCAGACATGGAGCAGCTCCTTCAAAATGATTTCTGTTTCATATTTTCCCTCTTTCCAAAATTGAAGTCACCTCATTAACGTACCTTCTGTTTCACACAGGTGATTACTCAAGCTAGGTCTTAGGGGTTTCAGAAGTGATATTTATGCCTATTACAAGTTTCTGAAAGGACAGTGTGGGTTTTGGTCTCCTTCAAAGCTTTATGAGACTTTCCTACAGGTCACATTCACCCATCTCCCTCTCAAGCAGTCATGCTCTTGTGCTGGAAGCCCTTCTCCTCTCTCCTGCTGCAGAGAGAGTCACTTGCACTAATCTTACTATATAAGCTCATTTCTAATTCCATTTTTGCAGCCCAGATGATAACTACTGTAATGTTTAAGTGCTTAACAACCATTTGGTCTGAAATGATTTATTAATCAAGCTTTATCACTTGTAGTAAGAGGCTTAGCTGGTGCACACATGGGCTGCATTATGCAGAAAGGGACGTTGTCCTTCATGCAGATGTCGCAAGAGTTGTGCTCAGAAAGTGTATGCATTGCTTGCTGGTATTTGATCAAATCGAGTTTTATTTACTTACTCTCCCCTGGTTCTTATCACTGGTTCCGCTTGAAGCTGAAATCACAGGTAGCATCTGTCATGCTGTTAATTTTGGCTTGTAAGTGAAGTGTAGTTTTGGAGTGGAAAAGTATGAAAAATTATTAAATGCCTTATTTGTCTGCTGGAGATTTTCTTCCCTCACTCACAGAACAGCCAGACTAAAATTTAAGAGCATTTGAGGGATGAAAGAAGAAGAAGCAGATGAAGAATGAAAGGGAAGAATGGTGGCTGTAGCTTCCCAGACTGGATTCCTACTCCTTCAGAAAGGGACTTTCCTTGTGGGGTAAGCCTGTCTCTGCTTGGTGCGGCTTCTGTCTCCTGGTGGACCATCAGTTGGCTCTTTCATGGCCAAGTAGGAATTTCTGAGAAGACCTGGAGGAGGAGGCTGAGATGTGGTAATCTCAGACAGTAACTCTCATTTTCCTGTACAGCCAGTGAAAAGGAGGAAATGCTTCCAGAGCAAGACTCATGTGAGTACTCCCAACACCATCCTAGGCTTTGGTGGGTGCTCATCTTTCTCCCCAGACCACAAGGGATGCTGACTTAGAGAGGTGTATCTTGGGTTTAGGTGCTGCTTCCACAGGGCACCTGAACCCTACCCCGTGTGCCATTGTTGATGGTTGGTGGGGAAGAAATGCAGGAATATTTGGGGCAGGACAGAGCTCATGTCTGAATGTGACTTTTGTCCTTCTGAAGACAGTGATTTATACCTAGAACAAAGTTATTGTATTCTCATGAAGTTGTCCAGACTTACCAGAGATGGGTGAAGTGTGCTATGGAGGGACATGTTAGGGCTCTCTCTTCAGCAGCTGCGAAGTGCCCATACTCCCCTGACATCCATGACCTTTGCCCACCTACCCCAACTCTGATACCTCTCCCACTTTTGCATAGTTGTGTTCTTCTCCCACTAAACATTTTTGGTTGTCTCACTCACATGTCATTCATTAGAATTTCCTCTCCTTCCCTCCCACCTTATGAGAGCACAGACACTGCTCGGTGAATTGATTGCCTTGCTGTCCAATCCCCTGTCAGTACACGTAGCTTTGCTGTTTGACCTTTAAGAGATGTCTCCTGGTTTCCATCACCCTTTAGCACCCGCTGTTGGGCTGGAGACGGAGCAGATGAATGCACCAGTAGCAATGCAGGCACCCAGAGGAACCCCAAGGAGCATGGCATTGGCAAACCTCAGTCCACCATGAAGGATTAAGGCAAGGCTTCTGTTACTGAGCAAGACACATAGGAATAAACTGCTGCTGGAGTTGATTAATTGCCAGCATGAATGTATAATCAATCACAAAATCTGTTAGCTGCAAGTGGAGCCTATTGCCCCCACAGTGAACACTGGTCCCCAGTGAGGGGGTGCTCTGACCTCTCCTCTCCATGAGGTGGAGAGGAAGCACACAGGGGCCAAAGCCATGTGCAGGAAGGTGAGGAACACCCCTGGGTGTGTTTTGACTCGATCTGCTGGACTCTGGCAGTTGTCACACATCGACCTTGTTAGTGACAACCTGAGCACACCCAGCTTCAGTGTGCTCAGCACTCCCTGACTCCAAGTGCCGAAGGGGTTTTGGTTGGTAATGGACTAACCCCAGGCAGAGTAGTCTCCCACAGGGAGAGGGCAGAGATGGGGTGCAGGAGTGAAGATCCATTGGTGGGTTTTGTCCACCTCTTCTCCATGATGTACCTTCTGTTAGTTTGGGGTGAATGGAGAAAGAGTGATCAGAAAGAAAGAAAGAAAGAATATACCTTAAAATAATTACCTTCCATCCACACAGGTAAAGCAAGGGACATAAGCTGATGATCCTGCCAGGAAAAAAAGACAAGAACTCCCCAGAGGAAATGGAAGAGTTTGGCCTTTATCCAATTCCAGTTTTAGCATTTTGGCCATTCTTCAAAAAAGCTCAGATATTTTAAAAACTGTAATATTCAAAATTGAGCCAACAGGACTAGACTATTCATCTTGTTTGTACAACTAGGACTTTCGAACATCAGCTATCTGTGTTCTGCTAACTGGATCCTCACTAGCTCACCAGCTTAGTTCCTGCCCTGTCTTCTTTTCAAAGAGGCAACACAGTTTTGTTCTTACTGAATTTATCTGAAAAGAACTGGTCACCTGGAGGAATGGTCTCTGACCTATTTTTACCTACGCTTTTTTTTTTTTTTTTCTGCAGGAAGCAGTAAACCTCTGGAGATTTGAATTTTTATCTTGCATCTTAAGTTGTCTTAGAGCTGTATGGTGAGGATGGGTGGGATGCAGCCTTAAAGTTCAGCCAGGTGGCTGAGGGGAGACTCTGCTTCCTTCATCTCACGTTGGACTCTGATGCGCAGCTCGTTACACAGCAGGAAGGGTACAGGCACTCCGGTCAGTGCGCTGTAACGTGTGGTATCTCAGCCTGGGAAGAAAAACCAACTGAAAAACTATTTTTTATTAAAACCTCTCCCTATGGCTGTAATCACCAGTGCTGCCAGCCTGCTGCTGTGTAGGCAATGAAAGCAAGGAGCTATCCCACAGGTGTGTATATTGGCGGTGACTGGAGCTTCCGCTGTAGACCATGCTTCTGGTTGTATCAAACTGACTCGTGATATCTGAAAATCTTTTTGGAAGTCTTACATCTGTCTGCAACTTTTAAATCTTTCTGGACACACTCATACGGCCAGAGATTGTTTCCTCTCTTTCAAAATGCATATTCCTATCTACGTTCCTGTATTGTATGTCCTTTCAGAATGACAGAGGAACCTACTAGTGCAGGAGTGGGGTGGCCCACACTATGCAATTCATAGAGCTGACCATATGCAAGCATAATTTAAACCCTGCATTTCATTTCAGAGGGAAGGAAAAGCACATCAAATGATAGGTAGCATTCACAAATCTCATGCAGAGGTTAGAGCAAAGGTACTATTGACATTGTTGTTCAATAGGTGGTATTGGACTGGGGCCACCTGAGCCTTCTTTCAGACTCAAATGCAACATTTGCAGCCAAGCTCTTACACTGCCGTGTTGGCCAGAATAAATTAGCTCAATTTCTACTTCAAGAGGCAACAAGAGTGGAAAAGAAAGCACAAAGCCAGAGTTACCAAATTGGCCACACTTTTTTAAACACTGACATCTAAATGCCAGCAACATGAAGTGTAGTAACCATATGTGATAGTTTCAGGAAGTTGATAATGAATTGTGATTGGTATCACGGCATTGTGGAATTGCTATGTCTTTTTATTTTAATTCCTCTGCAAATGAGCACAAATCTGGCTGCCAAAGATGGTGTCTCAGGCTCTCTGTTTGGACACTGAGAGGAGCTGGTGGGGATGCACCCCAACAGCATGCAGGCTAACAAAGTCAGCTGAGGTCTCTCCCCTTCCTGCCCCAGAAGGGCTCCTCCTCAGAGGTGAGAGTAGACTGACGGGTAGAAAACTCTGTGTGAATGTTCCAGGTACCCAGAGCAACTGTCACATCTCAATGTCACCTTCTCCAAGGCTCCCACATCTCCAGAGCTTCCCATCGATCATGCTTCTCTCCAGTGCCACATCAACCCCTTGGCCCCAGGAACCTGGCCTGAGTGAAGTTTGTGAAGCCCTTGGGAAATTGTGATGCCAGATGAGTGCCAAAAGTAGCTTCTGAAAAATTTGTGCACATAACTCAATGATAGGCTTTGACTTTTCTGCAGTTGGGCTGTCCCTAGATCTACAACAAGCACAGAAGATGAAGAATAAGATCACAGCCTTGGCAATATTTGGTGATAGAGCTTCCATGCCAGCCCATCAGTATTTGAATCACTGATTTTTTTGTCCCTTTAAAACAAATGACTCTACACCCCCCTTCTTTATGCCTTGAAGCTCTCAGCACAGTGCCTTCACCAAGTACAGGGGTTTTTTTTCAATACATGTCAGCCATGGAGCATATTTGCAAGTAACAGCTCTGATGAAAGCTGGCACCTCTCCTCTCCATCAGTGCCGGTGCCAGTCTTTGTGCTGGAAATGGCACCGTGGATCACAGGAGAAGTCCAGCATCCCTGGGTGAGAGCTCATAAGTCAGTTCATTACTGCCGTTAATGCTCTCCCCTAATCTCTTACGGTGCACGGCATCTCTGCCCCTGGTGGAACTAATGTCATTTTTCATCCCTGTGGTCACTGTCAGCAGTCAAGTAAAAAATGTCAGTTTTAATTACAGCATTTACTTATACATATCTCTCCTGCTTTAAACTGGGAGACAAACTCCCCCTCATCACACAGGGCTTCTGTTAAGAGAAACAGGTATCATTCCTGCCAAAGGGAGTAAATCTGTTTGTAACACCTGCTTATGTTTCTTCTTGAAGCAAATAGCTGTAATCAATGACTTATTTAAAAAATGAGAAAATTAGATTTATTTTTTTTTTAAGGGATTTCAAGCTTGCTAAACAGGTACTGTAGTAAATCTGGCATGTTTCTAATATACTGCTTGGTAATCTCTATTTGCTTCTTATTTCCACATGTACTGGCTGTTCTCTTTATGACCACAATAAACAAAACTGGTGAGAGAGTATCAGACCTCTTTGGAGAAAGCACTCTAAGAAGCATTATCTGAACTACATTTCTGCTCTGTAAAAGCCATCTGTAGTCCAAGATTCCAGCTGCTTCATTTCCCCATGAGCCCCTGAACAGGGGCTCCGTTTACTTGTCAGAATTTGTTTCCATCTCTTAGCTCATATAAAACTTCTCTTCTTTCTCCTACCCACTTTTCCTGGTCCCCCTTGTAAGTGCTGTCAGTCAGCACCAGCAAGTTGTGAAGGATCTCACACCAGGTTTCTTGTTTTCTGTATGACTGGAGAGGCTGGTAATGGCTGGTGGGGAAATCACAGACAAGTTAACGGGTCCATTCATGTTTTTGACTTCATGTGTTCCCTGTCTGCTTTCTTTTGAACCTCTGACTAAACAAAAGACTGTGCTGACTCAGAGGTGATGTAAATAGATCTATCCTGACCGATTTTCTTGTAGTAGCCTTAGCTTTGCCACTTGTGTGGGATTGTAGAAGGTGAGAAAGGTGCGTTGTGGATCTGCCTTGCACTTCTCATGTCTTTTTAAGACTGTTTGTTGAGTACAGCTTGGAGAATGATCTGAGTATGGAATATCTCATCATATCCAAAGACAGACAATCCCAGGCCTGGGGATTAGGATGGTCATGGTATTTATGCTATATACAGAAAGTCAACAAGGAGGAAAGATCAGTATCTTAATTCAACTGCTTTTAATATATGTCTTGTAAAAAGACTCACAGTAGCTCGTTTGAGATTGTCACAATTTCTCAATGTTTTGAAGCACAAAGGAGTTGAGTTTATCTGCATGAGCCCGTTGCACTGTTAGCTGATATCCCGTGATACTGAGCAGTGATTGTTTGCTTTTCTTCATCAGAAAATAGATGAGGAACATCATCATTAACCAGTGAAATGAGAAACATCCTAATGAGTACACTTTAGTGACATGGTCCATTGAACCAACCTGAAGGAGTCCTGTAGATTCAGTCTGCTGGAGCCTGGAGAAGAACCTTGAGAATGTTTTATGAAGTGTCATGGGAGGAGTTTCTTTTTAAACTGAATGAAGTCCATGGGAATCAGAAAACCTGTTAGGGCTTGGATATGCTAAGAGTATGAGATGTAGAAATTATATCTCTCTCATGTTAGCATGGGCGATTGCCTGGTCTAAAAACTTCATCCTACCTGGCTGTTTCCCTTGGAACAAAGTTCAGCTTTACTAACAGTAAAAGCCTCAGGAACCGGGAATATCATTCTAGCAGGCTATGGGGCCATGTCCAATCTCCAGCAATGCTGCTGGAACTCAAGAGGCCATCTCAGTGCTGATCTGTCCACTGAGGGCTGGAGCGTCTGCTTTGTCATTGCAAAGACCATCTCACCTGGAAACTGAGCATGCTGCAGTGGGGCCCCACTAACAAGTCTCAGCATCACTCCTTCAAGGCGGAAAGTTCTCTTCCAGCATCATTTTCCCTGTTAATTGGACAACCTCTGCTACTCAGCATTGGGCTGCAATTCGGGAAAAGGTCAGGCCTTTTTCACAGCTGCTCTTTCCAATTAACTTTTTGGTGTACTCAGGAACAGGTCTACTGCCCTTCAAGTGCAGGAGATGCTCAGCATGCCATAAAGCTCAAAGGAGCACAGGGGGCTAAACAATCCTCCCGGGGGGCACCTGACCTGACTGCTAACTCTGGTTTTACTTGGCAGAACAAGAATCATCCTCTCTACTTTCTGCCATAAAGGCAGAGACAGTGTGGCAGCGAAGCGGCTCGTTGGATAAATTGAGGTTTTCTGTTACCAGCTGCAGTTACATCCCTTCCCTGGTCTGTTATCTGCTTGGCCTAAAACATGTCTCTGATGTAGGGGTCACCATCTTTTGTAGAACAGAGCCCTGCTTTCAGTATTTCAAAAACAAGCTTGCAGAGTCATAACCATTTGGACTGAAATCCCATAAATAATTTGTGACCACTGACTTAGATTGGTTTCCTATAACATGCACAGGCGTCATTCCACTGCCTGCCTATCCTCACTTTCACTCTTCCTCCTGAGCCTTTGGCCAGGTTTCAGCAAAATCTGCAGGTGAAAAGTTGCAAAGAGAAGTGATTTTGTCTGAATTTAGGGAAACTGGGTGGCCAGACAGAGGAGAAAGATGCACTGTGGACCTTTGCCAAAGGGAGAGTGCAACATGTGCTCAGACTTGTCATGGTTTAACCCCCATCAGCCATTAAACACCACACAGCTGCTTGCTACGTTCCCCGCTCTCTGTGGGATGGGGAGAAAATTGAGAAAAAAAAAGTAAAAGTTGTGGGATGAGACAGAAACAGTTTAATAGGACAGAAAAGGAAGGGAAAATAATAATAATAATAATAGAATATACAAGACAAGTAAGGCACAATATAATTGCTAACCACCTGCTGACTGATGCCCAGCCAGTCCCTGACTGACAGTGCCTCCCCAGCCTACTCCCCCCAGTTTATCTACTTGGCATGATGTCATATTGCATGGAATGCTCCTTTGGCCAGTTTGGGTAAGCTGTCCCCTCCCAGTTCCTTGTGCACTCCCAGAACTTCTCTCCACTGGTAGCCCAGGAGGGGAAGGGGAAAAGTCCTTGACTTAGTGTAAACACGGCTCAGCAACAACTAAAATGTCAGTGTGTTATCAACATTATTCTCACAGTAAATCCAAAACACAGCTCTGTACCAGCTACTAGGAAGAAAATTAACTTTATTGCAACTGAAACCAGGACAAGAGTATATCAAGTGCCAGAAAATTCACATGGCAAAAAGCACTTGTAAATAGGAATGAAATGTGAATAAACCCCACTGAAGTGTGAAGAGCTTTCATTTCAGCTTACACTTTCTCTAAGATTGGCAAATCAACTACAGGATAAAACCTGAAAGGCACCAGCCTCTGGAAGTTCTGGTGCTCACTTTTACACCTCTAAAGGAGAAGTTCATCCTTACCTAAAAGACAGGCACTGATTTCTGCTCTCCTTGCAACCAAATTACCTGCTGTTTTGAAGGTTTATGTGTTCCTAAGTGTTTAGTTGATGCTATACAGCAGGAGGAGATGAACAACAAGGCTAATTTCTGAGGACCTGATCTGTTTGGTGTAATGCCTGAACCACCCACTCTATGAGACCAGTATGTGGTCATTGAACAAGAACAGATTTGAATCATGTTTTTGCCAGGGCCGCTGGATTTTCCATCCTTATTGTTTGGGCATCCCAAATTAGTAGGTACTGCTGGCAGTTATAGAATCTCTTTCCCTCTGCCCCTGTGCCCTGTGCACAGCAAAAGAATGATAAAGCTGCTGAAGGGGGTAAGATTTGTGGTGTTGGATCCACTACTGGTAGTGAAGCTCTGAGACGTAGATGAGAGAGTTGTGGACACATCCCTGAGCACAGGAGCAGTTTGCAGTGGGAGTAGAGGTAGTGCAATGTCATGGGCTGTGCCAAATGTCTGGGAGGTGCACTGCACCTGGGTTAGTTCCATCTTACTTGCTGTCTCTCCCCTTCTCCCTGCAGGATGGCCCAACCAGCTCTTTGCACTCCGTTTCCTTCTTGCACTCTTGCAACTGACTCATTGCATCCTGTTTGCTACCATGTGCACAAGCCAGCAGGAAAACACTGTTTCTGAAATGTCCCTTCAGCACAGAGGAGATGGAAATGGGATTTCAGTGTCCAACAACTGGGCAAGACCTGCCAGGGCTGGAAATTCAGCACGGGCATTGCCTGCCCTGTGAGTGCCCAACTCTCTGGCCTTTGGAGACCTTTTGGGTAGCTTGGTGTTGCACTAATAGCACCATAAACGTGGCCACAGTCATTCTTTTTCTGATCACTTTATGCTTCCCACAGTTGTCCATCCCTCATCCCCACCCCCTGCTTAGGGCAGTGGGGTTTATGCCATGCAGATCCAGACAGTATTCTGACAGTTGCACTCTGCTTCAGCCCAGCGTGTTTGACTGTCTCACCATCAAGAAATATTTATTCACATCAGAACATCAGCATGGCAAAAAAATTAAGATGTAACTCCCTGCCAATCACTTGGTAAGATTTTGACTTCAGAAGCACCTAACAATAAATGGGAATACTGGAACGTGAAGTCAATGGGGATCCATAGCTAAAGATTGCCTTTATCAGTAGGGCATCTGTCATTGCTTAATTAAGATGCAAATTGTAGCTGTCTCCATGGCAATGAAGTAACTTTTTTTTTGTGTTGCTGAAATACAAATGTGGCTGGATGTGCCCAGATGAACTAGCTACAACCTAAGGAAAAAATGTCAGGACTGGCTACAGCTCTGGCAACACTCGGCCAAATTCTGCCCTCATCTCCCCCACTCCCAGCAAACCTCCGTAGCAGGAGGTCTCTGAGCATGGCAAGATCCCAGCACTCACACTGGTGATGGGAGACTGAGATGAGTGCTTAAAAAAGTGGAGTGAATTAAGCAAAATGGGCAGAACTGAGCTGTTTACCACTCACTTGTGGCTGAGATCCCACCAGCATCATGCAGTTTGCTGGTGGGAGTACCTGCTCCCAGCCGGGGCTGTGGCTCTGCAGAGCCATAGACACAAGCCATGGGCGCATTGCTGTGGGTGGTGAAAGCCATCGTACCCAGCTTGCAGAGAGCAAAAGGGCATTTATTATGGGTGAGTGAAATAATTACACAAGCCATAAAGAAGTTTATGAGACATGTCTTCGGTGAAGAACATTTTCTACCCTCCAGCTGCCATTTTCCAGGTCTGTGATGGAAAAAACCCAGTTGCCTAAATCTCTGCTGCTTGCACTCGCTTGACAGCTGGGACATGCACCAAGCTCATACTCCCAAAATGAACCCAAAGTGGATAAAATACAAATGTTCAGGCAAAAACCCCAGAGTTGCTAGCACCAGTGACTGCAGTTTGTGTTTCTGGATGTTAGACCCCACTTTGGTTCCTAGAGCTGAGCTTGTCTGGGTGCAGAAATCCCCACACTTGCAGATGCAAAAACCTGATGAAAATGGGGCATTATTTTTTAACACTACGACTTCTTCAAGCCTATCTCCTTCCAAACTGGGTTCATTGCCTGGTTTTTGTTGGTATTTTTAGGCAGTCATTGCTGGTAGCCACATAAGGCCGATGCACTGCACAACTCCAGTGACACTGTGGCTACCTCTTGAGGGACTTTGGAGACTCCTTTGCCTGTCCTGCCTGAGTTTCCTCCTGCCTCAGCATCTGTGGATATTAATAGCAGCCTGGCCAGAGATACTGACTCCAGTGCCAGCATGTGGCCAGGGTACCTGCAGAAATCTTGGTAGCAAGTCACATTGTTGCTTCAGTGCAAGCTCTACTGCAATAAATGAAGCAGATTCTCCTGCACAGACAAAAGCAGTGGTTACCCATGAACCTACGACCTGGTGCGTGCTGTAGCCAGCAGTCTTGTAGCTCCTCGTGTAGGGTGTATGTGCAAATGCGCTTGTAACCACTCAACATTTAGCCTTTCTTCAAGGAAAGCTTTTCGAACATGAATAAACTGCAGGCCACGCGGCAGCGCGGATTGCAACAGCGGTACGGGCAGCGGTGAGAGTTGTATTACTGAGATGGACTGGAAGGGACCGGGCTTCCCGGAGACGGTAAAGCCGGGGCAGAGCGGGGAGACCCGCGAGTGAGCGGGAATCTGGTGAAGGAGCTGACGCCGGACGCGGCGGGGGCGTGCCCGCGAGCCCCGGCAAGGTTTAAAAGCGGCCATGGCGGCGGCTCCCTCAGACCCCGCGGCAGAGCGGGGCGCGCGGCGGGCCAGTGCGGGGCGGGGCGGGAATCGGCAAAGAGCGGTTGTCTCCCTTCGGCCGGAGGGACGATCGTGGTCACAACGCGGCCAAAAGCCACGGCGTGGACACTCTGACCGAGGGCCTGTGCAAACACGCGGCCCTGCAGGTCTCCGGCTCCTGGGAATGCCTGAGTCTGGCACTTGTACTGGGGGAGCCGATGACCGTTGGTGTGCGGTGTTACCAAATACTCCATCTTCTCAGGCGGGTGGTTGAACTGAAGGAGGAGGTGGAGAGAGGGAGAACCATCAGAGAGTGTGAAAGCGAAATAAATTGTTAGAGACACACCCTGGGGCGAGAGCAGCAGGGAGAGGCTCTGCAAGAAGTGCTGGATCCTCTGCCCTCCTGTCACCAGGCAGAAGGAGGGGACCTAAGGGGCAGTGGGGAATGGAGAGAGGTCCCTCCTTGGAGCAGCAAGCGAAAACCCTCACAGCCCTCCCATCCTCCCAGTTGCCCTTGAAAAATAGGAATGGGGCTTTAGAACTTGAGGGCCAGGCCAATGATGATGGAGATGAAGATTTATCCACTGAGTCGCCCAGGGCCTGTGACTCACTCCCCCGCCTTAGGACTTCTTCAATTAAGAGGAAGGTAATTGTAGTGGGTGACTCTCTTTGAGGGGAATAGAGGGGCCCATTAGTCGACCGGACCCATCCCACAGGGAAGTCTGCTGCTCCCTGGGGCCCAGGTTAGAGATGTAAAAAGCAAACTCTCTGGTCTGGTGCAGCCCTCTGATTATTACCCTCTGCTAGTCATCCAGGTTGGCAATGACAAGACTGCAGAGAGAAGTCCAAAGGCTATTCAAAAGGACTGCAAGGCACTGGGGTGACTGGTTGAAGGCTCAGGTGTGCAGGTGGTGCTTTCATCAATCCCTCAAGTGTCAGAGAAAAAATACTGAAAGAGGATGGAAAACACACCTGATCAACACGTGCCTCGGGCTGGTGCCACTGTCAAAATTTTGGGTTCTTTGATCATGGGAAAGTTTATATGGCACTGGGTCTGCTGGTGATGGATGGAGTATATCTGTCTCACAGGGGGCAAAGGATCCTAGCACAGGAGCTGGTGGGGCTTGTGGAAAGGGCTTTAAACTAGGCTTGAAGGGAGAAGGGAATAAAACCAGGCTCACTAGAGATGAGCCTAAGGATGGTCTTCTGTCTGCTGTCCCACTTGAGGTGGGAAATGGTGACAAATACAACAACAAAAACATAGGGCTCATTAATAGGTTGCTAACCATGGAAGTGGCTGGGAATGGTCAGATATGTAAAGTGAAAACTAATTGCTTGACTCCTTCTTTGAAATGTTTATATACCGATGCACAGAGCGTGGGGAATAAGCAGGAGGAGGTGGAGATCTGGGTTAGGTTGCATGGCTATGACATAACCGCAGTCACTGAAATGTGGTGGGACAGCTCCCGTGACTGGAATGTTGTCATGGCCACGTGCTATTTAGGAAAGACAGAGCAACAAAGCGAGGCGGTGGTGTTGCTCTTTATGTATGAGAGCAACTGGAATGTATTGAGTTCTATCTGGGGTGGGGGGGAGTAGAACAGGTTTAAAGCTTGTGGGTAAGAATGAAGGGACATGCAATTGGGGGTGAAACTGTTGTGGGTGTCTACTATAGACCACCAGCCCAAGAAGAAGATGTTGATGAGGCTTTCTATAGTCAGCTGGAAGTAGCCTCTAGATCACACTCCTTAGTACTTATGGGTGACCTCAATCACCCTGATATTTGTTGGAAAGTCCACACTAATCTGATAGCGTTCTGTGATGTTGTGTCTGAATGGATAGATGCAGGGAGACCAGTGGATGTTGTCTACCTCGACCTTAGTAAGGCTTATGACACAGTCTCCCATAACATCCTCATGACCAAGTTCAGGAATTGTGGGATAGAAGAGTGGACAGTGAAATGGATTAAGAACTGGCTGCTCAAGAGACCCCAAAGAGTGGTGCAGAGTTCAGCTGGAGACCTGTAACTAGTGAAGTTCCCCAGGGATCAGTGCTGGGTCCAGTCCTGTTCAATATTTTTATCAATGAACTTGATGATGGGACAGAGTGTCATCTCAGCAAGTTTGCTGATGGCACAAAACTGGGAGGATTGGCTGAAGGCCAACCTGAAGGCTGTGTGGCCATTCAGCAAGATTTGGACAGACTGGAGAGCTGGGCAAAGAAGAACATAATGAGGTTTAACAAGAGCAAGTGCAGAGTCCTGCATCCAGGAAGGAACAATAAATGTACCAGTACAGGTTAAACCTCTTTTCACTTGTGTCTTGTGATAGGATGAGGGGCAATGGATTCAAGCTCAAGTACAGGAAGTTCCACCTCAACACGAGGAAGAACTTCTTTCCTGTAAAGGTTACAGAGCACCGGAACAGACTCCCTGGAGAGGTTGTGGAGTCTCCTTCTCTGGAGTCTTTCAAGACCCACCTGGATGCATTTTTGAGTGATCTGCCCTAGTTTTGGTGCAGCTCTGGCAGGGGGGCTGGACTCAGTGATCTTCAGAGGTCCTTTCCAACCCCTAGTGTTCTGTGATTCTGTGATTCTCTGCATCTGAAGTGAGGGGTCAGCCACACCTGAGCTACAGCGGGAGCAGGCTCTTGGATGTAAATGAGCACTTAGGCATAATTGGGAAAAAAAAAAAAAAAAAGCGTGTTTGACTCCCAAGGCAATGTCTTGAACCAATGAGAAAAGAGTGATTTAAAAATCAGCCATGTAGAAGCAGCTGTGGCAGCAGGGAGAATACCCCCTGGTGTCAGCAGAGAGCCTAATACTCCAGTCTGGGATTCATGTGATCATTCATTAGCTCTCATTTAATAACAATTTACTCTGCACTGATGTGGAACCCTTCATCTCCTTTTCCAGCCAACTCTTACAAATATGAAATCTGACCTGAGAGCACTGGCAAGGGGGTTGCTGAGTTCTGGGCCACACTGTGGGGAAACTGAGGCTCAGAGGGGCTCAAGGCCATGTCAGATCCCAGCAGAGCATCCTCTGCTCTGCACCTCTGGCCTTCCACCTGAAGAACTTCTTCCTGAAGAGCTGAAACCAAAAGAAAGAAGCAGGGTTTGCATACAACAGTAGTTAATCACAGTCATTCCCACCTCTGTGAGATTCTGCAGCCCCCTGTATCTTTACTGGTAGAAAAGAGGGCAGGATTAACTGAGGAAAACCATAAAAAAGAAGCTGGGAGAACAGTTGTAGCACAGCCCCCTTATTTTTAGGTGGAGGCTGTTATGAGATCCTCATACACCCCTGTCTGGTTTTCCATCACTGTATATTCAATGCTGTGCTGGGCTAAACAAGAGAGCTGTGACTGCATGGACAGTCTCCAGGCTGGCTTGGCCAGCAGTGGGGCATCCCACAGCTGCCAGTCCCGCAGGCGTGGGTCTGCTGTGGGGTCTTTGGGAATCAGTCAGTCCAATTTGGACACCTCAAGTGCAATGTCAGTGTGCTGGACACTGAATCTGGCCCCTAAAATAAGGAAAGATTTCTGTCCCAAAGGGACAAATCCTTTTGAGATGGAAAAAAAAGCAACTGAATTCTTCAATTGGTGTCAGAAACCTCTTCCTGCAAACACATAATTCGGCAGGGGAGAAGATTTAGTGCCTGTGTGTCAGCACTCACGGCTAAGGTGCATAGGACAGTGTTTAACAAGGCAATGTGTGAGCTGTCTTCACTGAAAGGTTTTTGTAAGGCACTGTTTAAAAATTCAACATTTGTGTGCTTTGTTATTCTGCATATATAACTAAGCAGAGAGTTCTCTGGCTTCCCAAAGACATAGAAAACAAACCCCTGACAAGAATTGGCAAATCCAACAGAGAAGGCTGAAATCACTTGCCCTTGGCAGACCCTACTACCCTCTCAGATGGGCAGAGGCTCAGCTTTAGGCTATTTCTCATTGGGAATCCATCTGACTGTCAACCTCCTACCACACCTTAATGGGTTAAATAGCAAAGCCTTTGGATTTTAGCTGAATTTCCTTTTTTTCCATTGGTCCAGGTTAATTCCATACTTGGTGGGAGCATTGTTCTGGAGAGAGCCTTCCCTTCGCAGCCTTTTCCACTCCAAGTAAAGCAGTGTGCAAGGCAACATAGAACAGCTATGTACAAAAAAACCCAACAACCCAAGGGTAAGTGTTTGGCATTTGCACTGATACGTTGGTGTGCCAACTACTGCAAAAAGAACAGGAGATCTTTCCCCCTTTCATCAAACTGTGAGGGTGCCTTGGTGCCTTCATTACGGGTCTCATTCTCAGCTTGAGAACCAATGAGCAGCTGGTGAGTGGCACTGTCCCTTTCTCCTCTTCCTTCTCTTCTTCCACCAGAATCTTTCAAGACTGTCCCAAATTTGTGGGTAATTCACCCAAATGTATCTGAACCTCCACCACTAAAGTAATTGTTATGTTTCCTCATAGTTTAAAGAGATCACACATCCCTGTACTAGGGATGTCAAGAGTAAAACTTCCCAGAGGGGACACTGCTTACTTCATCTTCAGAAGTGCCTGTGGAGGGGTGGTGGAGCCATCCCTTCACTGTCATGCTTGCAAGGCAAAGAGGACAACAGTTTTCTGTTCCCTCTCTTCTCCTCCAAAGGAAAGGGTACTAGTGATCAATGCATTTGTTTACCTTCCTAGCCTCTGTTGGCAAAACCTGCTGTTCCCAACCAGAACCAAGGACCCTGGTCATCATCTCCAGAGAGATGGGTTTCACTGCTGGCATGGCAGCCTGATGCCCGTTGCACCAGGAAGGGGAGAGAGGCAAGACCGTCAAGCTGACAGGCATTACTGACATCAGGAAACACATGTGGTCCTTCCTTTGGTATGCTCAGCTTTTAGCAAGAAGCCTTGGTTCATCTGAGCAACAATCATATTTTCACTGGGCCTGGGGGGAGCTGGGTCCCAGCCAAGACCACGGCACAAGCATGAGCAAGCAAGCCTTGGGACAGCCTTTTGGATGGCCTGGGATATGGATCCTGCACTTGGTGGAGATGGTACAGAGGCCTGGCTGTATCACTGAGAGCCTTCTTCTGGCACTCGAGTTGGTCACTGTGAGCAGGTGGTGCTCTGGGTGTTGGCCTCTGGTTTGCCAGGGGTCACCTGCAACCAAAATAAAGAGCAGCTGGGCAGTTCTCCTGGCTGAGGCGCGGGGCTTTCCATTCATTCCCCTCCAGCAGATCCACTAGAGTAGTTTTCTGCCCATTTTCACCCTTCCCTGTGTGACAACTTCAATCTGATCTCAGGGTGACATCTCTATGCTCACTCACATACCCATGCACATGGAGATTGCTTTTGTCTACTTGAAGGCAGCTTAAAAACAACACCTGCTTGCCAGAGAGCTTTCTCACTGATCTAACATAGCTATCCCCAGAGAGAGGATTTCTCTCCCACAGCGCTTCCAGGTCCAAACCTTATTCTTCTGGCCTGGTCAGGAGCAACAGAAAACAACCCTAATGAGAGAATTTCTTCCATCAAGCTCCCTGGATGAATCCTCGCTGCACAGAGCACATCCCACCAAACTGTCTGCCACCTTCTCCTGGACCTGTGGCATTGCGTAGTGATGGGTGGCACCCAGACCCTGTGCTGTGGTTTAACCCAGTAGGCAGGTAAACACCACACAGCTGCTTGCTAAACACCCCCACTCTAGTGGGATGACAGAGAGAACTGGGAAAAAAAAGCAAAATTTGCAGGTAGAGATGAAGACAGTTTAATAGGACAGAAAAGGAAGAGAAAATAATAATAATAAATACTGTTAATAAAAGAATTAGGGTATACCAAGTGAGTGATGCATAGAGCACTTGCTCACCACTCACCAACTGATACCCAGCCAGTTCCTGAGCAGCAGCCCCTGGCCAGCTTCCCCCCCAGTTTATATACTGAGCTTGATGTCCTATGGTGTGGACTATCCCTTCGGCCAGTCTGGGTCAGCTGTCCTGGCTCTGTCTCCTTCCAGCTTCTTGTGCCCCCCAGCCTGCTCGCTGGTGGGGTGAGAAGCTGAAAAGTCCTTGAGTTAGTTTAAACACTTCTGAGTAACAACTAAAACATCAGTGTGTTATCAACATTATTCTCATCCTAGATCCAAAACACATCTGCTGTTCAAGACCCACTTTGAGTCCAGGAAGCTTAATTCTCAGGTGGCCTGTCCTATATACATATGGTGCTAACTCACTAGCATGACCTGGCACCTCTGTGTTGTGCTTGCACAAGTGCCATCCAGCTGGAGTGTGCCTGGACTGGAGGACAGAGCCCCAGTCATGCTGGCCAGAGCGGTGGCTCTTCTGGAGCTGTGCTGTTTGGTTTTCTCCCTTGTTAAGGGCTTGGGAAAGCACAGCACTCGTCAGAAATCCAGCAAGATGGAGCATGCGTTGCTGATGGCAGATTGCTCTTCTTCCTAATTAAAGCCAGGTCTTTGGAAAGGGCTACAGCTCTACTTACTATACCTGTGCCTTCACCTCATCACTTTTCTGCTTTTCTTTGCCAGTTCCAGCTGCTGTATACCATCTATATGATCTCTGTCCAGATTACTAATGAATGCCTTGTTACAGCAATAATTGGCTTCTTATTTAGTAGACTCATAATGTTTATAACTGAAGTACATTATCAGCCATAGGGCATAATCTATTTTAAACTGCAGTACACAGGGACTGAAGTTTATGTTCCTTGATGTGATTTCCTTTCCTTTTGTAAAAGCAATTATGTGCATTTAACTGTATGTTGCTATTGTTGAAGCCTTTTATGCAAGAGTTAGTTGTACACAGAGCAATTTATAAACAGCAGTTCCAAGAACAGGCAGTAATACAATGGGATCAGCAAGTGGGCTTAACCAGAAAGGAAACTAAATACAGAAATTCAGCGTGCTCCCAAGAAATTATCTGCTTTCACTCTCATGACAGATTACATTGTCAAAAGGTTGTATAATATTCAAGGAAATATCAATAACTGGTTGTGTTACTCTGAATGCCAGCATTATGGTTCGGCTGCGTGCTGGTGAAGTTTATGGCTGGGTGATGCTAACCTAGGGGATTTAAGCAACATTCAAGGACAGAGCTTGAGGAATCCCTTTATGCTGCTCCCTGCATGGATTGTTGCTCTTTGCAGTTATTTCATTAGGTAAAAGCAGATGAACTGGGGCTCTCAGCTCTCTTCATCTCTCTGGGAGCTGTTTGCATAATCCGGTCTCAGATCCAAATGGCCCAGAAGATACATGCACAAAGGACTGTGTCATCAGCTCTCTTACCCTGCTTCCTTGGTTAACACAAAGCATTAAAGGCAGTGGAAAAGCTGTACCAAGACAGAGCATTCATCACACCTGCTTTTGAAAAAGATATGGGAAGGAGAGAATGGACTTCGTGGGCTTATTTTCTTCTTTAACCATACAAGACACTCAGTTTCCAAAAACAAGTGTTGATCCGTGTGCCTTATTTTTTGGCTGCTAAACTAAAAGCTCTTAAAAGAAGCTGTCTGTCAAGAAGTGGCAAACGAAGTGGCAATTTTCAACAATTAGGCTGCATGTATGTCCAAATAACACTCAGAATAATTAGTAGCTCTGAATCTTACGATTGAGAACAAAAGGTGCTTGAGCTTGGGACTCCTGAGAACACTGTCCCTTAGCCATTTTTCTCCCAGTTTGCTCATCTTATCCATATACCTCTTTAGATCAAAAATTAATGGCATATACAGATTCTGCAAAAATTTTTATTCTTAAGAAGAAAAAAAAACCCAAACCAAGGCTGACCTTAGTGTTCTCTACAATTATCTGAAAGGAGGTTGTAGTGAGGTGGGTGTTGTTTTCTTCCCCTAAGTAACTAGCAATAGGACGAGAGGTAACGGGCTTAAGTAGTGCCAGGGTGGTTTAGTTTAGACACTAGGAATCATTTCCATATGGAAAGAGTGGTGAGGAATTGGAGCATGTTGTCCAGGGAGGTGGTGGAATCACCGGTCCTGGAGGTGTTTAAAAATTGTGTTGACATGGCACTTCAGGACATGGTTTAGTGCTCATGATAATATTAGGTAGATGGTTGGACTTGAAGATCTTGGAGGTCTTTTCCAACTTTAATGATTCTGTGATTCTGTGACCTTTCAGTTAGATGATGTTTCTTGGTTTTGTTGTTATCTCTGTAATCACGACTTAGTTATTTCTGGTGTGCTTCAGGTACATTTCTTTTGTGTCCCCTTTAGGAAACTCCTGCTTCCCTTGCTCTGTATTTCATCTTCCTTTGGTAAAATCCTGTAAAAGGGACTTACTCCATGAAGTGCCACACTGGTAAGAAAAAGGTTTTCCTTAGCAGAAATAAATGTCTATATTCAGGTGGTACCCAGGAGCTCCGCACATAGGAGTTTTTGGATGTATATGAACAGACTCCTACAAACTACAGCAGGTCCAGCAGATTTCAGGACACTGTCCTGGCACGGAAAACGCATTCAAGATCTCCAGGGAAATGCACAGAGCCCTTAAATCTGAACCACAAGGCATTCCCTGGCAGCAGGAGGGCAGGTATCTGCAGGGCACAAGGTGCCTGGACTCATTTCCCCATCTGAAATAATCAGACCTGTGTTAAAACCCAGATGATTTTGCAGCCATTTCCATTTCCATCAGAAGAAAAATGGTCCTAAAGAAAACTTTCATCAAGCTCTAGCTTTGGTTTCTAGGTGGCACAGATGATTAACTGTAACCTACCTGGACAATACTAGAACAAGGGTGTCCCAGGCATGGATGGAGCCTTCAGATGCTGCTGTGTGGCACATAAATAACATTAACATGGGGAATGAATTACTTTACAAGGGCTTAGCTTGTCTGTGAGCCTGTTGTTTGCTGCCTGTAACAAAAGGCAACATAAGTTTCCTGTTTTCTTCTGTAAAAGTTGTTTTAAACCTCCAGTTCCCTTCTAATTTCTCAAAACTGTGCAAACTTCATTATCTTTTCCAAGGCACAGGGAATTGGGATTTCCTCAAGCTTACTGCCAATGCCAATTACCAGTGCCAAAAATAAAGCCCACTGTGTTTCCCCGAAAGCACTATTCCTAGGAGCTATTTGTTTTGAATGAAGAAATACTGCAATACAGGTAATTAAATTAGAATAGAACTTAATATATAGAACTGGTGGTAGAAAAGAATAGGAGCCTTAATTATACCTGACAGGGCTATGTGTCAGCACATCGAGAGATTGCCAATTGTCCTGCCATATGGGACAAGGACATCCGAAGCCTTCATCATACTCAAGTCCTCTCACATACTTCTTCCACCTCCCTGAAGAGACAGCCCATCCTAACACACCAAAGATGTGTTCTTGAAATAATGAAATTCAGTTGCAATCTTTTGCCTTATCATTCCACTTAATTTTATTGACCTATATTTAGAGGTGTCCAATGTGTTAAGTTTCCATCTTATCAATGCTGGCTACACTCTTCCTTTTCTTTGGTACAGTGCTCTCCCCTTCTTTCCTACCATGTTTGAGGCATCTTCTGACTCTAGTGCAAGAGCCTCAGGTAACAGTAGCCTAATGCTGTAAGAAATCTCACTTGCAGAGGACAAAATCTTTCCTACAGTGTCATCTTTTCTCACTCATGCCTTCTAACCATAACTGAAACTAGGTCAGCCCAGGTTTTCTAATGGACTTCTCATAATTTTTATGCTTTCACCTTGCAAGAGCATAAAACACAACTATAAAAAGTTCAATTTTCAAACTCTGACATTGGAAATCTAGGCTGAGAAAAACCCAAATGTGTCTGCAATAAATTCAGGAATACTCTTGGGCTACTGTGGCCCCTTGGAGGAAAGCAAGAAAACGTGTGTCTCTGCTTTACATTTTGTTTAGCTCCCTTCTTCCATTAATATGCAGAGTTGTCTAAGGTCCCAAATACGTGGTAGCATGTCAGTAAGGGAGCCCAGAAAATCACTGACAGCGATGTCCAGAAAAATAGTGGTTCTCCAGTTGATATTGGAGGATCAAGTAGGATTCAGGTCAGAAGTTAAGGCACCTAAATTCACGTGTCTACGTGTCCATATTTCTTTGTGAGCACCACGGCTCAGCTCCCATCATACTCAAGGGAAGTTGATCCAAGAGATGCTAGAGAGCTATCCAGATTACACTATGGTGAACACCCAGGTGGGATTCAGGTCCCTAACAGAGTTGTCTAAAGGTGTTGAGGGTACCTAACATACCCTGCCTGGCCTCCAGAGAGCAGTGAGACACTTTCAGGTCCTGCACCATGTCTGTCTCCACTATTCAGACCTCACAGAAGCCTGAAATGGCACTGGGTGTTTACATCTAGACAACTGAATCCTTTTTGTACATCTGTTCAGCTGAATGTCCCTGAAAATCTCCCAGTTGTGAAGACCTTTGGTTTGCATTATCTGTGGATCAGCAGATGTTTGCAACTGGAGCTAGCTAGGAAGTCTCTGATAGCTCATGTTGATTTTGATGTGCTTTGGCTGAAATGAAGGCAAGAAAACCAGCAGGAGCGCTGCTCCCTTGGCATCCTGGAGCTCTCAAGGTTCCCAGATCTCATTGTAGGCAATGTTGGTTGGAGAACAAATAGGTATATAATGACCACAAATATATTTAACCTGGAAATTAATCAGAAGTTTCTAATTATCAGAACTGTAGTGCTCCCCCAGCATTCCCATCAGAGCAGTGACAAATGCTTCTGAGATAGATTAGTTTATTAAACTGATCTGAAGACAAGGTTGCTATGACACCAGGAGAAGGAGCTTCATGATGTGAGAAGCCTCTTTAATGTCTGCAAGGTGGGATACACAGGACTTCTAGGCACTGTGTTTTACAGGGCAGCCTGGGGACTCCTGTGGTCAAAGTTGCTTCTTCCCTTCAAAATGACAAAAATGGTTTGACATTTCTTAGTTTGTTTATTTTAGTTTTTTAAACTTACTTTTGTTTAGTAACTTCTACCTAGATGGAAATTTAAAAAAATTATCAGCTTTATGAATCAAAAGAAAAAGTTATCAGAAGTGACAGTGGGTTTAGGTTGCAGACACTCCAATATTTAACTCACTTTAGCTAAAACTACAAATGAAAAAGGCTGGGTTTTTTTCTCTGCATTCACTGTAACTTGCTGCTAAAACAATTGTTTGACTCATTTATCTACCTGATACTTCTCTGCTCCAGTGAATAAAACATGCTCCTACATACTAAAAATACATACATTAAATCAGTTATTTTTGTGGCTCACAGAACTCATGAGTCTTTCATGCTGCCTCAGACATCCTTGAGAAGGATTTACTTGAAGTGGACGTAATGGAAAGAATCTTTTGAAGGATGCCATTTGCAAGGGGTTGTACAGGCTTCCTTTGATTTCAGTTTCTGCGGGTGCATCTCATTCAGATGAGAATGGAATTGAAACTGAAAAAAAGGAAATTATGTTGTTGAGCAGATTCTATGGAAATTATGAATTCTACTGTCAGTGGAAAGGTATAAATAGCAAATGTTTCAGTTATCTTCACTAAGATTTTTCTTAAATGGAGCTAACTGCAAATTTCAATATTCTTTCTACATCTTACCCTTTGTAGAGTTTCTTGAACCCTTTCCTGTGTGATTCCTGTGGTATTATCACAGCCCCAGTAATTTTCCTTCTTACAAAACTCTTAAGATGTAACCAGCAGTATTTTCCCTGACCCTTCTGCAGTACCAAGCACTGGGTATTTCAGTGACATGCTATTTAAGGGAGTCATCGCCTTCAAAACACCCCAGATAAGCAGTAGTCCTGCACTGAATGTAGAAATGGGTTAAATATTTTTTCATATAGAGACACTTAACAAAAATTAAGGTGTTCAAACACAAATTTGTCTAAGAATTATCAACATCTCAGAAATAGCAGACAGCCCATATCTCTTACTTCCTCTGTTATTTTTCAGAAACCATCTACTATTTCTCTAGTCTTCATGTCTCAGTCTTGCTCTCCTGGAGACCTGAGACCCTTTTGGCAGTAATAGTAGGTGTATGTTTATAGATGACTCATGTTGGGCATCCTACAAAGACTGTCCCAGCACTCGCCATGTGGTGGGAAGTTTAAACTCTGCTTGTTTAAAAATGAAAGACAGGCTAAAAATGTTCGAGGAACAGCTTGCAAAAGGCATTGAAAAAATAATTTATGGTAACAGTTTTAAATACTTCAGGACAGGAGGCCTGCTCAAGAGTGGTAAAACCCATATAAGACTGAGGTATAGAAGGAGAACTTAGATAATGTCATTGCAGAAAAACAGGATTAATTTTTTCATCAATGTTCATCTTAATATATCTTGGGGAGCACATTTACATGGAAGTCATCAGAGGTTTCATCCCAGATGGAAGCATTGGTAGAAAAGCTTATGTAGGAAATCTGCAAAATGGAGAGTAATGCTCAGGACCAGGTCATATTTGTTCATGACCTCGTCAGGTAGACAAGGATGAAACAGCTGAACCACCAGCAATGGTGTGTTCCCCTCCTTAAATGTGCCTCATTATCAGAAAACTGAGAGCTGGTGAGTTTAATACCAATTGTTACAGATTGCTGGGGAAGGCAACGCAATAGAAAGTTTAAATCTGTGTGGTGAAATTTAACAGAAACTCAGAGTTTCCAGTTAGCCCATGCCTGATGTGCCCGCAAAGGCAGGTATATGGCCTGAGTGTCTTCTTCAGAGACACCTGCAGATCCAGTCGTGATTCCAGGCAAAACCAGCTCAAGCTCCTCAATTTTTCTGCAATATCAGGGGCTCAGTGAAGCCTTCAACTGCCCATCTTGTGGCCGTCTGCTGCCCCTCCGCCACTTGCTGCCATGGCATCCACCCTGGCCCCCCTCTTCCATCCTGCTGTCCTTCAGCTCACATGCAGACACCTTCAGGTTTGGATGCCAGGGAGACACCTATCCTGGGAGAAGGTCACTCAGTTTTGGGAGCTGCAGCTAGCAGACATATTTCGGAAAAATATAGTTTAATTGCTAAGTATAAATAAGTGTCAGGGTGTGGGTGCAGCATATATATTTCCAAGTAAATATTTTGTGGTCAGAAAAATCAAGTATTATACAGAGATCATTTAGAAAAATGCTGATTAGCTTCAGAGTATTAGTGAAGCAGAAAATTGGCTTGCAACATGATTGTTAGCAGCTATCTTGAGAGCTTTATCCATTTATATCACTATTTTCTTTACAAATGAGTCAAGGGATTAGCTTGCCCTAAGCAGACTAACAACACAACAAATTCCATTCAAGCAGGAACAGAGGAGTTTTTCAGTGTCTTAAAAACGAACTTTCATGTTAATTTGTCTGTTTCCAGTGAACAACTTCCTGGAACACCCCTACCTGGCTGTTCCCCACAACTCTTTTCTCCCTATGAAAAGCTTTATCTCCATTTTCCCAGTAGGGAATGTTACATTTAATCAGTGGGATTTGCAGGAAGGCTATGGGAAAGGCACCCTGTTCCCACTGTGTTTGGTTTGACAGGTCTCTCTACACTGTTTTTTCACTACATATCCAGGCACTGGTTACAAATTTTCTGCCTTCCTCTCCACATGGCTCCAGTACAACGTCTGTCGTGTAGTGGCTGTGTACCCTGTGCATGGCAAAGTACAGCTGCCTTACAGAGAGATGCGTGGGAATTCTGTTGTATCTTCAGCCACAGAGATGATAATTTGCAATCACAGTAACATCCCAGCCAAGGAGCTTCACAACGTTCATTTGGAAAGCAGCCGTGCTGTAGTTTGTGAAGATCACTCATCTTTTAATTACTATTTCAAATCCCTCAGAACCTTTTAATAATTCTTTGTTTACAGATGAAGGCAAGAAGAACACTTGAGCACATAGTCTTCTTTCAAGTAAACAGGCCACTAATTAAGTTTGCCTCGAACCTGAAGGCACACGTTTACAGATTTCTTCCAACCTGATAGAGCATCCTCACCGCAACGGTTGTATTCTCAGACCCAAAGCAAGCCCTTGTGGTGTGTGTGGCACAGGATGGTGGTGGTACATAAGGAAGGGAAGGCATGACAGGGAAGATGAGAGCCCTTTCTAGCTTCACCATTCATTTGTTGGGTACACCTTGACTATCACTTACTCTGTGTCTTGTTTTTCTGACAACTGACATTAGCAACGCTTGCCTGTGTTCCAGGGAAATGTGAAGCCTGTGGCTTGATTCAGTGGCCTGAACACTGTTGGGTTGAAATAACTTGGTCATCTAAAGCTTTCCCATGGAGACTGATGGATCCACAACATGGCATGGCAGATGTAGCTCTGGTCCTATGGGAGTCCCTTCCAGAAGGGATGCCAGGCAAGACACTGAGAGCATTGAAAACAGTGCCTGTGTTGAGGCAATTGAGGTGACAGTGCGCTGGGTTTTATGCATGAGAGAGCTTCTAATGTGGACCATGTCACCATTTTACCAGCCTACCAGCAACTCCATGGAGCAGTTTTCACCAGCTGACATGGCCCTATTCAGAAATTACTTATCTGACTGCATCTAGGATGGCCATAAATCAAAGCTGTATACATCTCAAATGCTTTGCTGTCATTTTTCTCTCTGAATCTTTATTTCTGCTCAGAATCTGCCGTACTCCTCTATTCTTCATCTGTAGGGTGCATAAATTTAATTAATTTGTTGACTCATTGACCTTTTTTTCCCATTGACCTAGAAGCCTGAAGAGCCAAGAGATGATTGAACATCCACACGCATGTAAAAAAGGCTGATAAGTAATCAGAGCAGTGTGTAGAATATGCAAGTAGCTCCTGAGAATAGCAGGGGGAGAGTTGCTGCCTTTTTCAATGTAGGCTGAACTGTAAACTGAAGCTTGGTTTTCAGGATGCAAACAAAATTACTGTCTGCAAGAAGCACAGCTCTTACTATTGTAGCCCCTGGGTCAAACAAGACCACAGTGCTGAGCTGTACAGGTCCAGCCAGTCATTCTGCAGCCTGTATATGCATATATTACAGAACTGGCTGGTGGATGTCCATGTTTTCCAGTGTGTATGAACCCTCTTAAGAAAGCTGGGGCTTAGCATATGAGAAGGAGCAAGGAGACAGGTGGCTTGCAATGTGCTGTGACAGACGCATTTCCTGGAGCTGGTTCACAGGATGACACCCAGGGCAATAACTTCCACCTGGAAGCAATATAAAAATGAGCATATTTTGGAGCCCTGTCAGACTGTTGATCGTCACAAATAGGAGGGAGAGGAACTTTACAGTTTCTGTAGGAGGGTTTAGAGGAGATAAGAAGTACTAATGCTGTATTATGTTGTGTGGGATACAAAGAGAAGCTAAGACAGGTTAGACTACCCAGCCCAGCAACCTGTCTCCAATGGAGGCCATTAGTGAACACCTCAGGAAGGATGAAAGAACCATACATGCAGTAAGGCTTCCTGAAGATTCAGTCCTAGACTCCAGTTACTTGTAAGTTGTGGAGCTGCTGCTGGTCTGGAGATGATGATCTTAATGAATCTTGCTCATTATTTGTCATAGATCCTCTCAATCATTTGTCTCCCTGGCTGAAGTCCTTTTCTATTCAGAAATTCTTCATGCAGAAAACTTACTACATATTTGATCATCCCATCACCCTTCTCTGTTCTTCCATTTCTACAATATTAATTTTATATGATAGTAATTTTCAGCCAGAGGATCAGATCTGTATTTGATGTGCTAGTGTAGCACGTTTTC
Organism: Megaceryle torquata; assembly: GCA_024611175.1. Classification (NCBI taxonomy): domain Eukaryota; kingdom Metazoa; phylum Chordata; class Aves; order Coraciiformes; family Cerylidae; genus Megaceryle; species Megaceryle torquata. Next base: position 16,241 of record JANIJG010018365.1, on the reverse strand, counting down.
TTCGTGTTCTCTGTTCCTTTTTTAACCATTCTCAGTGTACTCTTCGCACCAAGCTGATGATCTCATATAAACATGTATTATAAACCCTGATTTTTTATCCTGGTTGGTAATAGCCTACAGTCTATCATAAAACAAGCAAGATCAGAATTATTTTTCCATTTGCATCACTTTACATTTATTTACATTGAATTTCATGTGTCATTTTATTGCTTGGACACCTAGTGGCACAAAGTGTTTTTGCAATCTTTCACAGTCAACTCACTGTCTACTAGCCTAAATTTGTCATCATAGTCATTGATCTAGGTTGCCTTCCTAAGATTTGATTCACAAATACCCAAAGCAGTTTAGTCTAAATGCACAGGTCCAATAGAGCAGAACACAGATGAGTCTGTTCATCGCTTACACTCATCCAGAGACAAAATGAAAAGCCTCCAACTCTAAGACCTGCACTTCACCTCTGACGTTATGGTTTTGTCCTTCAACTTCAGTATCTCATAATATGAACAAGATTCTGGTGATCAACACGTGGCTTTTAGACAATAATATAAAAGATCTTTTCTTGAACCAAAAGGCATGTCATGCAAGAAATTTACACCAAAATTGTTCCAAAAAACCCTGTGTGCAATTCCCCTCCAGCAGAGAAGTGTTCCGCTTCCCCTTTTTTCTAGATACATCACAACAAACATATTTATTCTTGACACAGCACATATCTTCCTCCTTTTACCTTAGATGTGATAATTTTCTACCTAAAACCAGTAGTGCTTTTAAAGAAAAGTTGCTTTCAGTAGAATATTTTCCTTGTAAATCTGCCTGAATCCACTGCTGTCCACAAAAAACTACTGTAGCAGTAAGTACTCCCCTGACCTCTTAGGTTGAATCCTCCTGTCTATTCATGGCTGCCCCAAATCAATAGCTGTCAGTTACTCCAGATGCATCTCTTTTGCTTATTGTTGCACTGAACTCAGCACAGCCTTTTTTCACCTAATGGTTGGGAAAAGCTTTGTTTTCTGCCAGGGCTTATATCATGCTCAGTAGAATCATACAATTATACAATCATTTTGGTTGAAAGGCACCTTTAAGATCATCAAGTCCAACCATTAACCCAGCACTGCCATGTTTACCACTAAACCATGGCCCTTCGGCACGACATCTACACGTCTTTTAAACACCTCCAGGGATGGCAATTCAAGCACTTCCCTGGGCAGCCTGGTTCAGTGCTTTACAATATTTTCTGTTACTTGGGAAAACATACCAACTCCACCTTGCTAGAATATCCTCTCGGGTAGTTGTTGAGAGCAAGAAGGTCTCCCCTGAGCCTCCTTTTCTCCAGGCTAAACAACTCCAGGTCCGTCAGCCAATTCTCTTAAGACTTGTTCTCTGGACCTAGTATTTGCCCATCACTTCACTTTTCCAGGAAATACAACATGAATCTTCCTCTCCTGTGTAGTATCTTCAGCCACAGCACCAGGGACATCCGAGTCATGGCAGATCTGTGATCATTTTTTTATTCTTTGTGAGGTGTGTGCTACTGCTGCTGATAAATGCGTGCTCTCTTCTCTAGATATGAGCAGTTTGACATTTGAACAATGAAGTATGTTCTTTTTGTCATCTCCTAAACAATTTCTCTGATGAAACTGTCAGGTCTTAGCTTCTACTACCTCTAAGCAAAGAGCAGCTTCATACAATTTCCATAAGGTATTATTTTCTTCCCTGAGAAATGCCTTTCTTTGCTCACTACCATCCATCCCTTTTCTTATTAGAATAGACAATTTCTGTTACCATTTCTGATCCACTGTCCTTCCATGCATAATGGCAATTTTATTACAAGCCTCTATTTCACCCAGCTCTCTGCAGTGGCTTGTCTGATGGTTCTGGGATTGCTGGAACTCCCCTTTCCTGCATGGTCACAGCATGATCATGTGCTGTATTTCATTTTTCTGAAGCCTGGCACATCCCGGTGATTACTCTTGACTGTGTATGGATGTCAGGTGTGTGCAGAGTTGGGAAACAAATCTCAGAATGACTGTAACCCCTAGTAAGTAACAAAAGCAATGTGGGACGTGTATCACTTATGCAATATTATCAATAACTCTCAAGAAAGTACTCATGGAGTCCTTTGAAAATGGTCTGGATTTGCATCCTCAAAGCCCTTCTGCTGTGGAAACATCAGAGACACAGAGATATTTGAGGCATAGCACATGTAAGGGCTGTGTCTGATACAGAGATATGGATCATAAGGCTGGAAGGGTCTTCAAGAGAGCAAGTGTGTATAAAATCCTGGCAGTTGTTCCTAAAGCCCTTCAAAGTGGGAAGCTCCACTGCCTCCAGGCATGCATCAGCCTGCAGCATTGACCTTGCCACTTTTTTGTTCTTCCAGAGACACAGAGAGCTGATTATTATTCCCTCTTGGCATTTCAAGTTGTACTTGAAAATCGTTGCTGGTTTTATACAATTGTATGGATTTGTACAGTTTTCCAGCTAATGCCTTGCCAGTGCCTCTCTGTAAAGTGATGGCTGATGTGCACATTGCATCATTTTCCCATGACCAATGTATTTGAGATCACTTCATGGCACAGAAATACTAAAGGCATCACTCAGTGTTCTGTATGGATGTTTTCTTCTTTCAGGAACTCCTACTCTGCAAAGCTTCTAGATGTCCAGCCTGCACAGTTCAGGGGCTTAGGCACAAAGAAAAGCTTTCTTTCCTCTCCTATCATACTCACCTGCTTTGCTGAAGTTGTCTCTGGAAACTCATGGGACAAATTCTGTGATCCTTCAAGTGACAACTATGAGTAGGCTGATGAAGTGTAACAACCCCAAACCCAAAGATAATGAGAGTAATGAGAGCATCAATAACTGTTTATGCATTTCTTTAGGGCGTGGCAGGTTGGTATGTCTGTGCACCTCGGGCTGCATTTGTATGCTTGGGAGACTATAAAATGTGGTAAATCCCTCAAAAACCAAACCAAACCAAACCAAACCAAACAACAACAAAAAAAACCACCAAACCAAAACCAAAAAAACCCCAAACCAAACCAACAAACAAACAAACCCCAAAAAACCCAAAAAAGAGGGGAAATCTCTTCAGAAAGCCCAACACTCATCAAAGAAGCTGAGTTGTGCTGTTGTCTCTGTAAGGTCCCCACCACTGCAGAGATAAAAGGTGCCATGAGCCACAGGGTCAAGGCAGAGAGCTGTGTTCCTGTGCCACCTGAGGCCCCTGACTGCTTCTGTCTGTTTTTTATTTCCCATCTTCCTTATTTACTTGGTTTAATATTGGTAAGGTATGCTAGAGCATTAGGAGAGATAATAGAATTCCCCCATGGAGGGAGAGAAATTCTTTGTGATCCACCTTAAAATTGCTTTCTCTTCCTAAGCACCCATAAGAAATGTACAGAGCTGATTTACCTCCTAATACTTCATTTTGCCTTGGAGCTGTGGGCAATGATAAAACCAGGGGCCAGATATGCGATGGCAGCCTTTTTTCCTTTGGGATGTGCTGCTCAAACAAAAGCACCTTTCCTGTAAGCAGACCAGCAAGTTTTTGCCTTTGTGATGCCACCAATTTGCAAGGGGAGCAGCCATGCCAGGTGGAAAGCAATGGCCCCATAAGTTTACTAAATTGTCCAGTTTTGGGCTGGTCTAGAGTGGCTTCAAAACCCCACCAGGTACCTTGCCTCTTGACATTGCCTCTGTGGCACTGTTGATGGTGAAGTATCCAGTGTGTACAGAGATGCTGGGATGGACCCAGCGCTGCTTGAGAGATGGACAATGTCTTGGAAAGGGGGTCCCACCTGTGGACCACCAACTAAGCATTTTGGTAGGCAGAATTTCTGTGACCTTAGAGTCATAGAATCATAGAATCATTATGGTTGGAAAGGACCTCGAGGATCATCAAGTCCAACCTTCATCCTAACATTTCTCTATCCACTAGACCATAGCCTCAAGTGCTACATCTACTCGTTTTTTAAACATCTCCAGGGATGGTGACTCCACCACCTCCCTGGGCAGTCTGTTCCAGTGCCCAACCACTCTCTCAGTAAAGAATTTCTTCCTAATATCCAATCTAAACCTCCCCTGACGCAACTTGAGGCCATTTCCTCTCGTTTCATCATTAGTAATTTCGGAGAAGAGACCAACACCAGCCTCGCTACAACCTCCTTTTAGGTAGCTGTAGAGAGCAATAAGGTCTCCTCTCAGTCTCCTTTAGACTAAACAGCCCCAGTCCTCTCAGCCTCTCCTCATCAGGCAGGCTTTCCAGACCCCTCACCAGCTTCACTGCCCTTCTCTGGACCCACTCCAGCACCTCCCGCTGTTAGTAGCTGTGACCTTCCCACTGTTAGTAGCTACTTTAAATGTTGGAGTACTTTATATATTGAACCAGACATGAGAATGAGTCTGTAGTCTGCTGGCTAGGTCATCCCTTTGGATAGCAACTCTCCTGTCCAATTAATATCCAATGATTTATAGAGTGTGTGCCTACACAGGCCAACAGATCAATGAAAATTTGGATCTGAAGATGAATGAGGGAATCCACAAAATGCAGCTACAGGTGCTATGACCCAGCTCCTCAAAACATCACAGCACTGTGCAGTTTCTCTCCTAGGTCTTGCTGTACACAGCACTGGTACAGTCCAGTTGTACTGCAACAGCTGGACCCTGGTTGACATTTCATCTCGTATTGAGTTGCCCGCTAGTCTTGCTCTAGGGATAAGGAGCATTCTGGTATCTCTCATAACTTCCTCTCTCTTAGTGGATCATCCCTTAGTGAGGATGTGGGTAGATTTTCAGTAAACACTTCTCCAAGGTGGTTTCAGTGACTTGTATTAACTGCTGGATAATTTTTGGACAAAAGCTCAATACACACAAGTTCCTTCTTACGCAGAAGATTTCAAGTGTATCTGCAATGCATTTTAACTCCAGAGGTGCCTTTGGTCTGTCTGTGCCAGAGCTGGAAACTGAGCACAGGACTTCAAAGTCTGAGGCTAACCAGTAATTGTCCATTCCTGTCTTTACAGGAAAGCATCTTTCTTCTGGGCTGGAAGACTGGCTTGGCTAGATCATACTGGCAATATTTTCAACAGAAGTGTCTTTCAACTGATGTAGAAACACACTTCAAATTAAAATGCAGGCAAGGCTTTAGCAGATACAAAACTGCACGCATGCTCTGTGAATCCCTAGCGAGGAGCTCCCTCAGACCCTATCAGCAAGAGGATGAGCAGAAGACCTCCTCTCCAACCCTTCGCTCCCACCACTGCACTCTTCCTTCTCATGCTTCTTGACTTCATCACCTTGGGGTGTTATTTTTAAATAACACTTTTAATGCTCTGATTTTGCAAGTTCCTGGTGTATAATTAGAAGTCCTGACATCCTTGTCTTCTTGTTCCCTGTTGTCACAGGCCTGCCGAGGGAACGAGAGAGGTTTTACTCCCTGTCTTGCAGCAGAATCAGGAGAAGGTAAGAGATTTTATTCCCTCTCTTACAGCAGAGTCTGTGGCAGGCCCCTCGTCAGTACAATGCATCTGTCAGCCTTTGTCAGCCTCCCTGTAATTAGCTCCAAACTTAACTGCTCTCCATCTCCCAGAGAGGCCAACACCTTTGTGCTTACTTCTCACTGGAAAAATGCCTTCTGCAGCCACCTGCAAGTGTCTGCAGGATGCCTGCAGGCTGAGCAATGTGCAAATTCACAGTCATGTGCAAATCTCCCCTTAATATCCCTCAATCTGATATCAGGATGGTTCCTAAATGAAATTCCTCTTTGGCAGGAGAGACACTAAGCTGCGCAGCACTGCCAAGCCAAAGGGCAATTAATTTAGATGAGTTTTCAACAAAGTCACAGCACGAGGACTGTATTTTAAAATTCGTGAATTTCGCTTTGCTCCCTGCGGCAGGAAATACCGCAGCTGCGGGCAGCTGGGAATAATATGGAAAATAACTGGGGAGGGAGTTTCACACAACAAACTGAGGCAAATTTTCAGCGGAACTGAAGTCCGGGTGCTGCCCAGCCCCAGCCTGGAGCATTTGTATTCTCTTCTGTTTTCTCCCCTTCTTTCTGGGAATGGCATTAGTCGACGTGGCGGAGCAGTAGAGTGCTGTTAGACTTGCCTTCCTTCTGCCACCAATTGCAGGACACTGTAAACACTGATTATGGTTTTCAGACATCCGTAAGATTTGCCCAAAAAGGCTTTAAGCCTTGACTTTTTTTTTTTTACTTTTTTTTTTTAGCATCTATAGTCTAATCCTTTACAGCAGTTACTACAGTCCAAATGAGCTTCCTGCAGGGTCTAATGAAATTGTTACCATCGACTTTAGGGCAGCAGAACCAAGCCAGAAACAGGAGCCTTGTGTCCAGGGCATACCAATAAAAAAAGTTCCACTGACTTTGAAGTCACACAGATTAAACTGGTCATTTTTATATTGTGGGTCTTAACAACTTCTATTCACATGGTAATTCCTTTTTGGTGTTCTTAATAATTGCTTTTGGAATTGGGTTTAGGGATTTTTTTAACCTAGGATGACATTTCTTTCCCTCATTCCTCTTTGTGTGTATAAAACACTTGGTACAATGTTACCTGGGACAGATGAGAGTCATGTTTGGAGGAAATAATAGTGACTGAAAAGCACGTAATATAAGGAAGACAGTGAAGGCTGGATTTGAGATTTAAGGTTTAGGGATGCTCCCTGTGTCCTCAGCATAGGAACAGAGCTCAGCTTGATGATGAGCGGTCCCTGTGCCAGATGCCTCACAGGAGCAGCACAGCCATGGCTTTACAAAGCTACTTCCTATTTTGCCCTTGGATTCCTAATGACTGTGGCAATGAATGACTCAGATAAAACATTTTTTCTGAGCCTGGAGCTTTAATAACCCTTTTTGGCTATAAATCTGAGCTCTGCTGAGTTTTCAGCCATGCTGAGGATCTACACAGAAAGACCTGTCATGTCATATCTACAGCTCTTTGGAAAAAGACTCCTTTACTGTATTTGAATTAATGAAAGCTTTGTGCATATTTCTTGTACTGATTGTGTTTTAGATTGACTTTCTGCTGTGCTTTGGAACCCCTGGCTTCTGTGTTTATCTGTAACAGGTTAGTGGGAGGAAGGGTGGAGGAGGAACACAACTGAATGTGTTTGTGCCCAAGTGGGAGGAAAATATAGTTAGGCTGGTGCTGGGTAACTTGATCTGGGGGTAATTTATGGGTGCCTTGGTAGTGTATTTCCCAAGACCATCATGAATGTCAGCGTGTTAGATAGCAATTTTTCTATTCAAGTAACAAAGTCTAAATAGCTGTGAGCCATTTAGGAGTGATCCATCGTCAACTGCCCCACTTTTCCAAGGCTGGCTCATACTTCTACAACTGCAGTCCTTCTCCTTTCCTGTGTCTTGTAGAAATATCCTTAGTAAAGTAATCTACAAGGGAGCTGTGGTCATTAAAAGGTCTTTGCAGAAGGGAACTGGTTCTATGATCACAGGAGCAGCAGAAGCCTGGCGTTATAACTTGAAATAGCTCTTCTTCCATTTCTATTTATTCCTGGTAAACAACAGTCAAACTTTCAAGAGCTTTTAGAGATAATTACTATTATTACTAGAAAACATACATGTTCCACTGAAGGATTGATTAGTGCTTTGTTAGATTCATGGGAACGTTCATTTCATATTTTTAGAGGAAAGCCATGCCTTAGGAGTCTGCCTGAGTTCTCCAAAAAGTGAATAAGTGTAGGGCAAGATGGATGATATCTGAATTTCAGGAAGCATTTGGCAGGACTTTTTTCTTAGGGTTTCTGAGAGACTTACACTAATCAAAAGGGAAGGTCCTCTGGACAGGACTGTTAGAAGAAAGTGGATGCATCTGGTGCCAGCTTAGTATCAGAAGTTCAGTATATGATTCTACATGCAAGCACAGCAAGAGGGGTGTTACGCTGTGTATAAGGGGCCTGGTCACCTGCCCAACATTGGACCTTGGTATAATTATGGACTGGACAGACCGTCCTTGAGTGTAATAACTGTCTTAGCAGTGGGAAAGAATTGACTGGAAGAAATGTTCAGTTTTCACAGCAGAAGGATATTATTTGTGGGATCTCGTGCAAGGGACCTGTGGGATCTGCACCGGGCCTTATGCTGTTCAAAATAGATAACTGATTGGGAAAAAGGAACATGGGGTGAAGTGATAGTGAGGGCTGGTGCCAAACCACTGACATAGCACAACATGTCTCACCATGTCCTCCTGAGTGAGGAGGCAGGCCCAGGCAGTGAAATAGATGGTGAAATTTAGCATCACTAAATAGTTAGCAATGGATATAGGGGGAAATTACTTAAAATGTGCATGGAAATGAGTAAATAACAATAAGTAAAGCAGAGGAGTCGTCATGTAGGGAGGAAGCAGCCCAATCTTGTCCCTGTGCCTCCTGGGAGTGGTTCCTGGTACCCCCTGTCCCCAGCCCAAGGCATGCAGAAAACTGCCCATTTTGACCCTGTTTTATTTGCTAGCACCAACCAAGGTTTGGATGGGCTTTCATCTCCTTCAGATCTACACTCAGTCTAAGATTGTTTCCCCTAAAGACATAAGATTATATTTTAACCTTCATGTACTCTTACCAGTTAAAATTCAGTCCTGCTCTGAGTAACTCCATAGTAGTAGAGTCTGGGTAATTTTGGAGACTAGATCTCATCCCATCTTCTGTGCTTTTACCCTTGCACTGCAGATGATCTTCATATATAAGTAAAAAGTGCCAGTATTTCTTACACTGCTACTCGGCAAACCCAAACGCTCTGAATTTCAGAATGAGTCCTTTGTGGCTGAAAAATTCTGTATTACCTTGAAGATTTGCCTTCTGCTTCTGTGATTCCATTGATTTCAAGACTGCTAAGGCAATGGAGGAAAAAAATCCATCAAGATAATTCCTGAAAAAATGCTCTGAGTATTCCTAGGCAGAAGCTAGATCAACAAAGCTGTGCCTGCGGTGCTATCAATACTGAAATCTTCTTTTAGAAGGGGATTTTTATTCTGTTACAATAACAATATATAACACAGAGTACACAAAAGAAGTTAAAAACACTGATGAGATGAAGATTTTGCTGTGTACCTTTGGGAACAGGGCACTGAGAGGACCCTGACCTTTATTTCAGTGCAATTTGCACATTTCAACTATTTATAACCTCTAAGAGATGGTACACAAATGATGGTACATTTGCTCAGCATGTATCACATTGTTTAAAAAGAATGGTTCTTTTCAGATAGAAAGGCTAAATAAACGTCAATTAAGCAGACAATTTCCTTTTTAGTCTTTTTACAAAGGAGCAGAGGAACAGGGGGACCAGAGGTCAGGAGACATCCTGAATTTGGGGATGGGTTTTATTTTTCTGTTTCCACCTGGGTCATTCCTTTCCCATCTTAATCCCACAGCTAGAAAAATGCTGCAGAGACGAAGACTTGAACATATGTGCATGGTTAAAAAGCAGGTTGTGTTACTACCTTTTTGCGTGGGTATTCCGCGTAGTGACTTAACTCACAGGAATGATCATGAGTGTGGAATATTTCAGAATAAACAGGAAAATATTTGTAAATAATTAGCTTAAATGAACATGTGTAACCATTTTCATGGGAAAACCAATTTCTATTTGGCCATGACAGGACTGGCTACTCAAGGATTAGCATGAGGAGAATGGTTTTCCACCAGCACATGAGTCGGGGGAGAAGGGGCAGTGGATGGGGACTGGGTCTAAGCCTGAGCTCTCCAGGCAGTGACCCATGAATCTGATCTGCGGAGACATGCAAGAGTGAGTGCTTTTATGAGAGCTTTACAGGCTGTCCTCTCAATGAACAACATATTTGGGTTTAGAATCCCAGGAAAAACCTTGCTCCAAAGGACAGAGCTGTCACAGGGCTCCTTCGCCCTCCAGACAATGGCAGCCCTGGTGTTCTGTTATCCTCATCTCTCTGCTCTGCTCCTTATGGCATCACATTGACCTTGGCTTGTGTTAAAACCTCAGCTCCATTTCCATCAGGGATGAATGTCTGTAACCAGTCAGAGCTGCTCCCTGCTGACAGCACTGCAGCTATCAAGCCCTGGAAACAAGCTGTCGGCATCATTGACTGAGCTACAATTACGGGGAGGAAGTAGCTGAGAAATAATGTCAAATCAGTGTGATCCTGCTTGTGCCACACTCCAATCTGCAAACAAAACAGGAGATAAATTCTTCAGATAAATTATTTATTTAATGAATTATTCATCCAGCTTTAATCTACTCAATCAATCAGAAGTTCGCCAGCACCATGGGACATAAAAAGACTGATATTTTTTCAGATATCTGTACAGAAGGTAACTCCTGGTCAGCAGCTACCACAAGCACCTACTGTTTCAGGATGTGAGATGTGTTGCTGGATGTAGCTGATCAATGTCTTACTAGAGCACATTAAGAATAAACCCATTTTCTTCTTCCTTATCCATTTATTTATTTACCCTGTTACAACCCTATAAAATGCCAGCACGTGTTGACAGCTATATGAGGGCCAATTCTATGACATTAGATTGAGCTCTGAGGATGTACAAACACATGGGTTGTTTTGCACCATCCACCTGACAAGGCAGGTGAGAGACGGGTTCTGTTGTTCCCTTCTTGCTGTGAGGCTCCATATCATTCCCTGTGCTTAGCCTTTGCATTCAGGGTTACCTTGAGATCTTGTTTTGCAGGAACTCTGGATTCTCCTCCACCACAGTAACCATCTCATCATTTATAGTGCTATTTATGTTCCACCATGAACTTTCTTGAGCTTTCTGGAGGCCAGAAAGTTTCACAGCTGCTCTGTTTGGAAATGGTTTCTCCTTTTTATTAGACACTAAACAAGCCATCTCATTTGCTTCTATTCATGTGGCACTTGCAATGTGATCAATTACCTTGGCCATGCATAGCTGACAAAACTATCCCTCCTGGGGCTGAATACTGGGGTCATGCCTGCTCCCAACACCTGCCTTAGGCTGGGCTTCTGGAGTATTATACCTGCAAAGTGCACTTAATGTGAACAGAACAATTCAGCAGGGCTATATTTTATGCAGGCATAGGAAAACTTGCCTTCACCAGGCAAAGAAGCCATGTCACTGGGAATGCAGCTCCCTGTCAGAGTGCTGCTGGTGGGACCACAGAGAGGTTCAGTCACAGGCTGACACAGCTGCCAGCAGGGATTGGTATGAAGATGTGGCCATGTTTTATTTTTGGTGCTACACCTGGAAACTTCAGTACAGTTCCAGTAGCTCAGGTCTGCTCATGAATGCTTCTTACTTACGGGAGAGCAACCTCATCTTACCACGTGAGTGGTGCCTAAGTGAGGGATGCCTGCAGTACCCAGGCAGCTGTTGATTGCTCAGCCTTCTCTCCACAAAGCCAAGACATGCAGTAATCTTGTTCTTTACCCGGGGATTAGCTTGGGTATTGCAGCTATTTAGGAGAACTCAGCTCCAGCTGGAGATCCTCACAGATGTTTATAATGGCCCCAGGCTCCACAAGCCTCGTTCATTTTTGAGTGAATCAAGGATCATGGAAAGATAACAGGCTCTCCTGAGTGATGCTGTGGGCTTGGTGTTCATTGAGAAGCTCATTAAGCAATGTCAACTGAGGACAGACTGTCTGGGTCACTTGCAACCTCAAACCTCCAAATGACTCACACTCCCCTGTCAGACCAAGGGGCGTTTATTGGCTTCTTTCTGATGGTGACGATCCCAGATCTTTTTACCTAGGGAATATTTTGCCAGCTCCAAATTGCACCAGGATAAACCAAAATGAAAAGCAGCCAGAAGGAAGGAACAATTGGACATGGTGTCTGAAGCAGAGGGATGTGCATTTCTGCCTTTGTGATTGTTAACAAACCCAATTACTGATTGACTGACAGTGAATCAGGGCAAAGCAGCTTAGCAGGGATTAGATGGAGAAGGTTAATGAAGTATCTGAAGGCAGACGTTAGATGCTGGTGTTGACTGGGCAAAGCAGGGTGCAGTTGGCTAAGGGTGCATACCTGCTCTCCCTGCATCTGCAGAAATCACTGTGGTGCTTCCCCAGCTGGGCATTGGAGATACAGAGGACACCCAGGAGGCAAAAATGTGTCGAGGCAGATTCAGCAGCAGTGCAGAGACAGGGCAATAGAGGCTGAGACACTGCCGCAAACAGAGGCTGAGTGCTGCAAGCTGAGTTTGTGGGTTTGAGAGAAAAAACAGAGCTCAAGAGCCTTCTTTGGAGCTCATCTTCTTACCACTGCAAAAACCACGAGGAATATAAGATGCAGTCATGCTGCAAACAACTCCTCCACAGCTTGGAAGAGATTTTCCAGTTCCCTGGATGCTAGAAGCACCACTGTTCAGTGGCTGAACAGTCTCTGCCACCCCCATAAGGAAATTCTGCAGTCTGAACCTGGAATAAAATTGTATTTTAATTGAAAGTTGCATTTATAATTATGCTGAAGTAAAATCTTTGATATGAACCTCAAAAGGGCCTTGTTTGTTTATAACAGATGGGGTAGTCTCTCTTCTTCCTTTCACTAGTACGAATCAATAGTTACTACATTAAAGTCAATGAATTCACATGGTACAAAATCAATGCAAAGCAGAAAGGAAACAAATCAGTGTATTAAAGTAACAGGTAGTATTTTGCCTGTCCTCATATTGTGGGTACTATTATCAAAGGTATTTTCCCCCTGCTGCTAAGCCAAATCAAGTATTCATGATCTGCTTTTCATAGCCGAAAAATGTATTTTAGATTTTCAAACACAGCATTTCAAGGTGTTCCTGTGAAACAGAATTTAAGACCTTAAAAGTTACATCGAACTCGGGATTTTTTTGTTGTTGTTTTGCAGGACAAAAATATTGGCAAAACAACATGTGATTCTCCACAGTAAATATAGAAAAGAATCATTCTTTGGGACGTGTTGAGCTTGCAGCAAAGCGAACAAAGACACTGCCCCCCTTTATTGCTCTCAAACATTCCTAAAGAAATCAACTTTTATGTGAACAGGTTTTTTTTCCCGGTCTGGAAACTAGGTAGAAGAAAAGGGAGACGGCACACAAAGCACAGCAGTGAAAACAGTGGGGAAAGTACATATTGCATCTGGGGTGTGTTTTGTTTAAAGTCATGCAGAAATGACCCGGAGCTTGGGGACATGAAGTGAACTGGGCTTTAGCCATTGCCTCTAATAGGTAATTCAGTGTCTCAGCACTGGCCATACACCCAGAGCAGCATCCTTGTGGTCACTTTGTTGGCTTTGGCTGTGGCAAATGCTGTTGTGCTCTGCCCTCTCTCCAGTCTGGCCCATGGCTTTGGTCACCTTTACCCATCTGCATGTCCCTCTGCTGTCTTTTCATCTGCATTGAGCTGGAGCCTCTCATTTTCCTTCACTTTTTTATCCCTGCTCTCTCACACCTGCCCCTTCTCACCCCTGCTGGCCAGAGCTGAGCCCATCACTGGAGGTGGTTACATATTTAAGAAAGAGTAAAAACTGCTGTGCAACATCATCTGGGAAAGGAGTGAGAATACGTGGAAGAAACATCCCTGAAGACACCAAGATCAGTGAAGAAGGAGGGGGAGGAGGTGCTCCAGGTGCTGGAGCAGAGATTCCTTTGCAGCCGGTAGTGAAGACCATGGTGAAACAGGTTGTCCCCCTGCAGCCCATGGAAGACCATGGTGGAGGACCTCACGGCAGAGTAGGTGGATTCCTGAGGTAGGCTGTCATCCCATGTCCAGCAAGCTCCTGGCAGGACATGTGGACCCATAGAGAGAGAAGCCCACGCTGGAGCAGGTTTGCTGACAGGACTTGTGACCCTGGGGTGGACCAATGCTCAAGCAGTCTGCTCCTGAAGAACTACATCCCATCCTGAAGAACTACATCCCATGGAAACAACCCATGATGAAGGAGTTCACGAAGGCCTGCAGCCCGTGGGAAGGACCCACCTCTGTGAAGTTCATGGAGGACTGTCTCCCATTGGTGGGACCTCACACTGGAGCGGATGGACAGTGTGAGGATGATGGAGCAGCAGAGACGAAGTGATATGAACTAGACCACAATCCCCTTTCTTGTTCCTAGAGAAGGGGGAAGAAGGCAGTAGAGTGGAGAGAGAAGTTGAGACTAGGAAGAAGGGAGAGGTAAGGGAGGAAGGTGTTTTTAGATTTGTTCTTACTTTTCATTATCCTATTCTGATTAATTGGCAATAAATTAAATTAATTTCCCCAAGCTGCGACTGCCCATGACAGTAACTGGTGAGTAACCTCCCTGTCCTTACCTTGATCCATGAGCCTTTTGTCTTATATTGTCTCCCCCTGTCCTGTTAAGGAGGAGGATAGAGCACTGGCACCTGGTGTCCAGCCAAGGTCAACCCACCACAGTGAGCTTTTTGTTCAATTTATTCTTCTAATCAGAAATGTCTTCACAATTTATAAGAAAGAGATGGCAAAAGATGTGGCCCTGTGGTGTCTTTAGCATACACCTGATGTTGTAGACTGAAAGATTTGGAAGTTGGGGGAAGTTTGTGCCAGTATGAGATTGTTACACAAATATTTGGACAACAAGCATGTGGATCCAAAGCGGGCTAGAGATGAGCCTCTCAAACATCATGATCTCCTGTCTTTTAAGTGTAGAGGTGTTTTGGTCACAGTCTGTGAAAGATCAAAATCTTCTGATGTAGCAGAACAGAGTTGCTCCAGGGACCTGCTGCCAGGAACTTCAAAAGATCCTGCAAATAAAGTGAGACGAAGAACTAAAGACCAGAGATAAAGGATAATGCTGGCTTCTGCCTAGTCTTTCTGAAGAGCTACAGGTACAAAAAGACTCAAGGCCAAACACCTTGGTCTTTCTTAATCTGCTTAAAAGGGTTAACAGCAGGCAGGAATCTGCTGTTGTCTCTAACAGGGACATTTGAGAGGTGCAGGGAAGTGCTCAGAGGACTCAGGAAGATGAAGCACAGCTGTTGTTCCGCACAGAAGTCGCTTCTCTTTTGAGGAGATGCTGTGTAATTCATGTGGCTCTTGCACTTCAGCCACACATTTCTCAAAGATATTGCATATGTTTAATCTTCGTACTTTTTAATGAAGAACAAATAAAAAAACACAAACCAAACAACCACCAACCTTTTCAGGGTCCATCATTTTAATCTCTATTAGATGTGTTACCTGATTACTTAAGCCACATTCTATTTGATTCCTTTACCACTATTTTCCCTGTATTAGCCTACAGTCATTCAGTGAGAAGCCAGAAGATGATACCTAATCTCCTCTTAAAGCCTGGGCAGCTTTAGTTCTCTGTAGTGCACATGAGATGTACTGAAATGGCCTTTTCATCTCCAGGTTTGCATAAGGAGCAGGCTCCTGCTTGCTCAGGCAGTGATTTTCCACCAGCATGATAGTCTCCAGCATTTTCACTCCCAGTTATCTCTGAGCTGCTCATGGTCTTGGCAGCAGCTCACCACTGTCAGTGCAGGAGCCAGAGTGGTTGTACGGTCCTTGCTGAAGTCCAGATTACTCCCAGCTCAGGCAGTGCAAAACTGCCCAAAGGATTTGTTGCATGGAGGGCAGAACCAACACCTTTCAATGTCTCTCTGCTTGCACTATTAGTAATTGCAGTTTAAGGTCTAATTCTCATCAGTAGGATGATCCCCCCAGCCTGTTCCAGCCCTTTATCTCTCTTCCAGGGTGCTTTCATGTGCCTTGAGCAGCAGATGGGGGAGGGACTGGTGCAAAGGCAATCTCCAGCTCTGAAATTCATAGTTGGGCATCATCCGTGGGAGCCACTTCTAGCTGACCACACTCATTGCACAGCTGTAGGGTGACACTCAAAGCCACGAATCTCATGTTTTTTACTTTGCTTCTTGTTCTACAAGCATCTAATCTAATCACAAAAGTTGTTTTGCAGATGGTAAGAAATACAAAATAACTCATGCTCGCCTGCTGTCTGCAGACTCATCAAACTCACAACTGTTTCCCTCGGTCCTCTCACTGTGCTTATTTCTTGTTCATTAGTTCCTCAGAATCGCTTCTCTGTTTGCTTGTCCTTCCACCCACCTTTACCTCCTGCCTTGTGTGTGATGAATTTATTTTTTTTTTTCTTCTTACAGTGAGTTTAATAAGATGTGGGACAGGGAAGATGTTCCTTGTTTCCTAGTAGTAAACTCTCCTTCCTCTCACTCCTTGAGCTGTCTGTACTAGTGTGCTCTCGTTAACACCTCCCCACACCCCCACACCCCCACACCCCTTTGCAATTGATACATAC